>VCRD01000052.1:360211-413927 GCA_006783055.1 Trinorchestia longiramus
TGGGAGGCTGGGAGGGTAAGAGGCTGAGAGGCTGGGAGGCTGGGAGGCTGGGAGGCTAGGAGGCTGGGAGGTGTAGATGCAAGTTTCCCAGCCACGCAAGACTAGGTATCCTGCTCTGAAGGATCTCTTCCTCTGTCATGAACGATTGCCATCTCGAAAGTTTCATTGTACAGACAATGTATTCATTAAAAGGCTGAAAAGGAAGTGCTTTGTTGTGTTGGTTTTGGGAGTGAGGAAATGCGATTTGATGGCTGCAGTTGGATGTGATCGGGGATTTTAAGCACACTAATTTTTTTAAAACCCAATGTTGAACATTTTGTGAATCAACAATATTGGAATGAATTCCTTTTATTTCCTTTCTTTTCTTTCTAGTTTTATTCATTTTATGTTTGGAAGTTGGAGCTCGTGTCGCTTGGTTGCAGGGAAGCTAGTCTGCTCAACCCTTCAAATTGTAAGGCATTTGAGGTTTTGGAGAAGATATTTATAAGTTAACTGGGTAAAGATTTAAAAAAATGAATTTCTTGCATTAAATTATTAATTTATTTATTTTTCCGACGATAGCTTCAAAAGGATGATGTCAAGAAATATCCCCAAACAACTTTTGGTTATAGGAATATGTCCATAGAGAGATAGTAAGAATATTTGTAGTAATAAAAGAAAACGTAGGAGAACATGAACACGTTCGTGAAAAAATTGACAATGAAAAAATTTTTCTGATAAATACAGTTAATAATTTAGAAAACGAAATCTATACAGTAGAGATAGTGGGGGAGTCAAAGTTTTTTAGCAAGAACATTACATATGATTTTGTTGAGTCCACTGTAAGACATGTACACATGAAATACATGTGTCGTACAATACGTACGACAACCATAACGAATGTGAAGATAAGTATCGTAAATCTGGAGTTCCTAGACCAAGCAAACTTATTTTAAAAAACATGTATGGTAAAAGTGTTCGTGTAACTTGAACCATTTTGCAAGTGTGTTTGTATTTCTTAAAGCTCCTAATGATCTACAAATAACAGTTCTTACAGTAATAGAAGATTAAAGTGCAGCGAAAAGGCAGGATTCCCATCGCTATACAAATCATATAATTTATGTAACATTTTGAGGACAGAGTTAAAACAGACAAGAAAACATAACTATGGATAATTTTGATGCATGAAATTCTGCCTGATCAAGAGTGACAACTTATAGCATAATTCTTTTTAAGTAAGAATCATACGTCATCTTTACTGTAAAAAACAACGTTAAAAAATTAATATAAAAAGTAAAGTAAAAACAAAGCTTTGTGATGGAGATAAGATTTTGTATGTGTCGACTTCTTAAAAACTACTGTATTAGAATGAGATTTTTTATTGGTTCAACCTTTTTAAAATCGTCAAACATCGAGTTCTGTTTGCAGTACAATCATGTCATGCATTCTCGAGTTTTTCCTTATCTGCTGTGACATCGCAAGACTCAGTATTCTGAAGGTGGAGAATTTGCAACATTTGCAATTTCCTATTGTAACGACTGAAGTGAATTTTGTTCACATATTGAGCTATCAAATACTTTTCTACCAAAGAAGTACAACATTGAACATTGTCTTGAATTACGTGAATGTTGGTGGCTATACGCTGTTAATATGCAACAGACGTAAAGGATATATAGATAATCGTAAATAGACTCTGGATATAAAACTCGTTTGATTTTTAGTCTGGGTACGAATCAAGCCGTGCAAAACGTAATGAAATGACACTAAGACTCTGATCCAAACACAGACGGCGATTCCATGACCCCCACTGTCACCTGACGCATAAAAATCTAAGAAAATAGAGAAAAGAATAGACGCAATGACAAGGTAGAATCGAATACCCCACGTTTCGTGACCACTTGATGGATAATCTAACGGCTTCATTGTGGCTCTGAGACAGGCAGCAGTTTCTTGATGAATTCATTGTTTGCCATTTAAGAGCCTGATCAGAACGCCAGGCTGTCGGTGACTTCCTACATCATAATTGCTGTTCTGTAAGGGAAGGTCAAGCGAAAGCTTATCAAGAAAATACGAGGAAAACTCTTTACCAACTAGAATATATAAATAACAGTCTAGAGCCTTCAATTTAATCCCTTTTAGGTGAATATTTATAGACTGCTTAGTACACTCGTACTTGCAGATATCTGTGACATATTCATTGAAAGTCTCTTTAAGAGCACTAATTTTTCGCAGCCTTATTCTTATAAGTTGCAATCCATGCTTTATGATTTTGTTCAACAGCGCCACCCTGATTTGGAAGTAAATATTCAGAAGCTATGCAATAATTCATCCACACTCATAGAAAACACATAAATCGGCTGAGATCTTTTCATCATTCGTTAACTTTTAATGGTTGGCATCACGGATTTCATTTCTTTTATATGATTCATCTTAGGTATTTTTATTTATCTTCTGAAAAAATAAATACTGATGTAATTGTAGGAATTGATATATGGTAACTACACAAAATGTTCATGAGAATTTCTCTATTGAAAATATAACATTTGAAGCATTTATTTTGATCCTACCTTAACATTTTATTTCATTGTTTTATCTCTGAAACGCAGGGTGTGCATAAAGTTTCTTTAGAATCTAACAAATTTATCACAACGACGATTTGTGTTAGACTGGGGTACAATTCAACCCTGATATAAATATTTTATCATCCGCTGGGATGCAGATCTTACTAATTTATTTTCTAAAAATTAACGGAAAGTCAGTAATAATGCTCTAAGACCGACCGAGATCTATATTTCAGTTTATAACCTTACTAATTTTTACCCTCTACCAACTCATATTCACCAATAACTGAAAAAACCGTCTGTATCACAATGCAAAGATTTTGTCGAGCAGAGAACCCGTCAGTTTGTGAGAAGAGCTGTCTAGGGACATCATGGGACAACGGTAGGCCTGGGAACGCGTGTCCTCAAATTAAGCTTGAGAAGGAGGCCTAATCAAGAGAATGTCACATGGGGACACTCAAGTCACCGAGCTTAATTCTTTGAGGCAATATGCAGCCCTCATAAGCGCGCTGACTTTATAGGGCTGGAAAGAACTAGTATACTAGGAGCATTCATTTGCTCGCTACATCGTGCTCGTTCTCGAGCATGTTTTAGAGATGAGGGCAAGCTTAGCGACGGGTTTTCACGAGGGCAAGCGACCTGAGATCAAATGGGTTTCCTCTTAGAACTTGGTCGCGTTCTTACCTTCTTACATCAATGATTTTAGCAAAAAATACAAGCCTTAAATGTGTATGACAAAAATATTTACCCCAATAGCATGAATTGTATTACAGTCTAATACTGATACAGAGTTTCTTGTAACAATTTTCAATAAAAGGTTCTATATCATGCTCAATAAATGTGCCTTCGATTTGGTGCCTGTATAAACGTTAGTGTGTTGAGCAGAAAAAACAATCAATGTGCTCATTATTTAAAGGCAATCTCAAGCACTGTAACGACCAGGAAATTTGTTTTACAGATTGAAAGTGAATGTGACAGGCTTTCAAACAGTTGTATGTATGACAGTTCAGTTAGTTCATAAATTTTAAGCACGTTGTGTGAACCCCATCATAATAAATGAATGAAAAATTACCCACCAATTCGATGAAGCAGCCCCATCCGGTTGCCTTAAAAGCTTCTCATTCTAATATCATCGTCTATCTAAAGGCCTGACTGACGGCTTATTTTAACAGCCTGTCCTTTGTGCCTGCTGACAACCGTTAGAGCAGTCTCCAGGGATCACTGTGATGCATAAATCTCACGGAGATTGATTTTGCAACTCCACATCTCGGAGGGTCGTCAAACATGCGTTCATACAACAGAAAATCTCACCAGTCACTTCTACATGAGTTCTAAGCTGTACGAATTAACTACGTAAGTTTCCTATCACTCCCATAGAAAATGAGCAACATCGAAATTCTGTCAAACCTTCTACGTGATGCTGCGTATGACCAAGAAACGTCGTCGATATCAAGTGAAGTTCTTGGAGAGAGCATAGAGGGGAATACAGAGAGACGCTCGTACAAGCGAGGAGAGGTTAAGATAGAGAGAGAGAGTCGCATGAGAAAGACCGATCCATCACTCGAGGGTATCTCTACTTGGCTTCAGGGAAGCTAGAGAGGGTGCGACAAAGAACCATTGACCACATTAACGTGCTGCTATCGGCGTCCAGCACAGCCCATGCTAACCCTTTTTATCTTCTTATCCATGAGCAGCAGCATAGACATCATGGATTCGAGTCCTCTTTGTTTAACAAGGGAAACTATAGGCGTCGTTGAAAAAGGGATTGAGCTTTTATACCAAAGGAAGTATATTGACGAACTAAAGAAAATTTTGCACTACATTGTGAAATGTGAAGGTCCCTATTCTTTGAAAGTAGAAATGTTTGGATGTGAATAAGTATGTAGATTTTATTAGGTAGTGATGGTTTAAAGGAAAAGATTACAATATGAAGGAGACGTGTGAGAGACATAGGATGAGGAAAATGAAAATAAGGAAAAGCAGTAAATTAATCAACCAAATTAAAAACATATGAAAGAATATCAACTTGATTTGTGATGTCAACTGGGATACGAACGCAAAATATTTTGAAATTAGATGATTGTGTAAGGATTATAGTAAATATTAAAATCAGGGCAAAAAATGTTATAGTAAGAGGAAGAAAAACAACGGCATGAAGAATAGTGCACATACGTAAAAGCCAAGTGGATAAAAAATTACAATGGAACGAAAATAACTCAAGCAATAACTTACGCTACTATAAAATATTTAATAATCTGACAAGGAATAAGAGAAGAAAATTTCAACGTAAGAGACACGTTCCTTGCCTGGGATAACGATTTTATGACGTTTTAAGGTAAAAAATCTGATAGTTTTAGATGCAGGATATTATCTATCACTATGTATATCTTGGTATATCTTACCGGCAAAATCCCTCAATATAAAGCTAGGATTGAACTGTCATAGAACGATACATTGGCAATAAACAAAAGATCTAACTTTGTCTACCCTAATATACAAGACCAAAATCTCCTCTGGTGTATTGTGTACCTCGCCACAAGTGAGTCCAGTACACTTTACATACATTTACTGTTTCTGGATTTTGCCGAGAAATAGTATTTTACTCTGGACATGCTCCTTGCGCAAGAATAACGAATTAACTTCTCACACTCCACTTGAGAATTTTTTATTCTTTTCCAGTAATATGTTGTACTGCAATATCTTAAAGAACGTTTTTATAAGAAGGCATAATAAAAAGCATAAAACTTTCAGAGAACAGTGATTCTCGAGGAAACGTTTTACATACAGAGGAATAGTGGCTTCAAATTGCTGATGACTTCCAAGTATTTCAATCAAATTAATAGCGACATACTGCAGTAAAAAATTATCTTGCGCGTTGAAATTTCTGTCCTTCACAGCAACGTATAGTGAACTTAAAAGTGAAGAATTTAAACTTGAGAAATATGAGTCATGTAATAATCTCATAGCATATAATATATAAAAAAATTATTCCCTAAGCTTAATTAATGGTAACATTTTTTTGCACGGTATATCCAATTGAACGAAATCGGGCACAACTGTACCGTTCATCTAAAAGTAAAATTCGTATATATTCAAGAATTTAGAGGTTAAATTATACCATCTGTGTAAATAAAAATCATATCATCAAACATGGAAAATTTCATTTAAAATTCCAACACCATTTGAGCATTAGGCAGGATCGAAACTAAAAGGTGTTAAAATAGGCGGATTCCAAGTCAAAATTCGCAAGACAAAGAAAAGCATCCTCTTGCTAGCATCACCTGTCCGCATAATGGCTCCGTCCTTTCGCACGAACGCTGGGGCTCTCATTTTCGTGTCATTGTGATCAGGAGTAAAGCCTATATTGCCGAGCTCTAAATCCCGTAAGCATGACGTCTTTCCTTGTGATCCTACTCCACGCATGGGAATCAGGTGGGTAGATTTTACCTATACAACAAACTAAGTTCATTCGATTCACTCATCTCTGAAGAAGAAATAATATCTAACGATACTGTTTTTGAATATTGAGAGGAAAAAGTAATTCATCGTATTACTAGAGATACAATTTGCAGCCAAATGAGGGCAAACTTAGAGAACAGGTACGTAACTATTACAAAATCCACCCTATTGAAAACAGGCAGAAATTTCCATCAGCAAGGGAAACAGCCGGGGGCGGGATGTCTTACACTATCTCCTCCATGCAACGGGCGCTGCCAACAGTTTTGCCATGTAAATCCTGTTTTGATTCTATTACCCAGAGCCGTGTCTTAAAATAATGTTTTCAAGCCGGCCCGAGCGAATAGCAGACGAAGCTTTGGCCTGACTTTGACTTCGCAGAGCTGCAACAAGCGCAGCTTTATGCGCACCAGTCCAGAAACAGAGAGCGTTTTACGCTTAGACGTACATGTTTACTTAAGCTTTATGTCTACGTTTTTTTTGCCTTGAGGTCAATGTTTTTGTGGTTCGATATAAATAATGTTTACAGTGTTTGAATGTTTGTTCTACTTCTTCCATGTTATTTCAGGGTCATGTTCTAGATGTTTGGTTCATCTCGAAGCTAGTGCAAGTTGCTTGATGTGATGCACAGTTTGTTTTTTCCGAAAATTGCAATGCACTTTGAAGCTATTATCTTTTAGAACATGTCTCATTATTATTGTGAAAATTTAGGTTTATTTTTAGGCAAATTTTGCCATTTTTGTAGTTCGTTGGATGTACGTACGACCGTCGAAAATTACAACCACGATTCTCATCGAGTAAAATTTAAGGATTTTACTTTTTATTTTTTGTACGGACACTTTGTAAAAAGTACACGCTTGTGTTTCCCTTCAATTCTATAGACGATAAGCAGTTATATGTATATCAAAAAAGCTTCGCACAAAAAGATGTGCAGTTCTGCTGATTCTAATATCCCAGAGTCGCAGTTTGGTAACAGCGACGACATTGAACTAAGCAACTGAAACTGTGATTTCCATCGATTTTTGGACGTTTCACCTAGTTTCAGTTCTGTTGCATCATTAATTATGTACCAATGTATGCCCAAAAAATCCTGAATTGCTGTGTCATAAGAGTTTTTGTTGTGTGTCGTGATATCTTTGCTCACCTACATTTTCGAACGTTAGATGCAATTTCTTCTCATTGGTTTGCAAGGTCTTGAATTCTGTAGGAAATATCGTTGATTCAAAGTATAAAATGACGTTTGCTAAACACTGATGGAGTTGACACATTTGGCCATGCCACTTGGTTTAACATTCTTCTCAGACAATAGATACAATCATATACGTTGGTACACCTAAGAGGAAAAAATATTAATAGACTCGAAAATAAGTGTAAATGACTAACCTAGTAACAAGCTTCAAGACTGACGGGTGGAAAGCACTAGTGGACTACTTGCATTTTTTCCCATGGTAAATATAATATATTTTCCACGGGAAAAAATGCAAGTAGTCCACTCCCATGCTGTCGCTAACACAGCGCAGACAGAGGCGATTACGATCCAGTAGTTTACTATATGAAGGGTGGACAGCACTAGTGGACAACTTGCATTTTCTCCTGTGGGAAAAAATGCAAGTAGTCCACTAGTGCTTTCCACCCTTCAAGTGTCAATCAAATTCCGCTACCTGCACACTAACAGGTATCGAAAATTATGACAAAGAAATTCACCACGCATATTCTGAGAAAATTTGTTTTTGAATGTTACAACGAAAATCACAAAAAACTTGCCGTGAGGTATGGTGATGTGATCAATATTTTCAAAACAAAACGTAAAAAATGTTTTAACATCGACGACCCCACATTGTGTTACATAGTATGTTATGGTTTGGTACATTATTTTTTCTTCAAAGCATTTACTTTGTCGTAAATTATACGATAGCAATCTTTACCTATACTAGCATGAACATTTTTTTAATACATTCTATTTTCAATTGATTAGGCTAAACACATTTTTTGCCACGTCTACTGGACAGTACATACAATCTTGTTTGATCTAATAAACAATAAATAATCTCCCTAAAGAAGTAGCATTTTTCAACACAGATTTTTAGTCACCCATACATGGCAAGTTTCCTAAAGCCCGCCTTCTATAAGCACACGGGCTGTGCGGTTTTTAAATAAAAACGCGTTAAGCAAGTCAAAAAATTTCATTCATCCTGCCTTGGCGCTGTGAAAAAAACACGGCAGTAACATAGGTCAGGCTCGCTATATTTGTACTTAAGTAAAACATGCATCCATTGTGTACTATAATTAAACTGGGCCAAGTAGCCACATGCACGTTGATTATAGTAGAACTTGCATCCAGTGTGGTGAATAAATGAAACACGGCCTGAGTCCAGTATACACAATGATTGAAGTAGAGCCCGCATCCAGTATGCCAAATAATTTATCGATTGTGCATCTTCCATTCAGGATAACTAATAGAACCTGCATCTAGCGGACGAGGGAGCCTTTGCCCAGTAAAAGGATAGGTCCAAATCTGCATGTACATCCTAGCGAATTCGAAAAAGAAGAAGAAAATGATAGTTTGCCACTTTGTTCACGAAAGAACGAGTAAGGGAAGTCCGTCTTGTAGTTGCAGAGCTCGAGAAATTCAAGACGCAGTTTATGCAATCGTGATGTTACGCTGTTCCGACTGTTCTCACAGTGGCTGCGATCGAAGAGCACTGAGCAAAACTTCGCATTTATTGTAACTTATCGAAGTGAGCCCACCTTTACATATGTACGAGCTTCAAGCGTAAGAATTGGGGCTCGAATGCTAAGAAACGCTGGTCAAACTGTGGTTCACACTTGCTAAAACGCACACGTTTTTAACGTGAAATATATCATGTCATATGAGTGACTGAAGGACTGACTATGAGACGAAATTCTTATCGACAAATGTTAATTTGATTGTTAAGTTTTCGTCAGTAACTCAATGTGTGGGACTGAATCTAGTTTAGCATTATTCATTAACCGTTTTATTCATCAGTTTTACTAGTACGTTTATCATTTTTATGAGAAAAATTCCAGTTAATAACGTTATTGTTAATAATAATGTTATTAATTGCAACAGAATCATTGCAATTATTTTTTCAATTATTGTTATCATATATATTGATAATTTTCTTTTTATGTTTTATCAGTATTCCTACTACGATTATCATCATCATTATAAACGTTATCATCCCTAATCACAAGATCTGCCACCCAGTTGTCCTGCCACCCAGCAGATCGCAAGTTGGTCAACTGACCAATTATGAACACCAGAAGTGGTCTGACACGAAGGCAATCATCTGTTCACCTTTTACGGCCAGGTTAACACCAACCTGCTGTGTATGTGCTGCAATTAGGAAACGCTCGCTGTGAAGAACTTGCGCTCATTATATCCGTGGGATCTGGTCGCATCTAGAGCTCCAGCATTGGGCAGGGACGTGCGCAGCAGGCACTCGAATATTAGAGAAGCACAAAACGAGTCAACGACTGAGAATCAAACCAGAATGAAGGGAGAATGAAACCTGTTGAGAGTGAAACTTGCAGCGCAGGTAACGAGCCATGAAAGAAAGCAGATACTGATGTAATTTTTAAATATGAGTTGGGTACGGAAGGATACCTGATAGAATTAATAGAAGCGAGTTTTCAATGGAAATAGCTAACGTTGTATTATTTCTGGGCTTTCGTGAGTGTTAGTCACCGAGATTGGTAATAAATGATGGTAATTGAGAATTTTTTTAATCGAAGACGAGTTTATTATGAAAAGTATGTATAAAATTGAAATATGGTTAATACAGAATTAACTTAGAAGAAATTGAAAAGAACTCCGTACATACGTAGCATAATATTCTATCATTAACATAATAATTTAAAATAGCATCCTTCTACATTCAATATCGGTGAGTGTATGCACACTTTTTAGCACATACATACACGGGTACGTACGGTTATACAATTCACTGCTCCACGTACACAAGGACATCAATATTGAACAAGCGCTTCTCGTGAGGCTTGACAGCCAGGCAGCGACCGACCGCAAGTGCGCAAAGCTGCGGCTTTTAATTTCTCTATTTGGGCGGCGACGAAGAGTGCGGAAACAGAAGCTACACCTTCAGCAGCAACAGAAGCAGGCCTGTTTTGCTCTTTTGATGAATGCCGCCGCTCAACTCCACCTATAAAACTGGCCGTGACTCCTGGTCGCGTAATTATCACCATTAGGTAGTACTTTACGACGGCCTCTCGTATCCAATTGTGGCCTCGCAACCAGCAAAGGAGAACAGGAAGGACAATTTAGGCAGCACAGGGGCAGCCATGCTAAGGGGCTTCTCGGAGGCATCTAACCGTGCATGGTTTGTGCAATAGTGACAGGTGAAGCATATCTTCAACGCATGGTTTACACGACTACGGTTACCAGTCCAGGACTACGGTTACCAAGTGTCCATACACAACTTACAATTAACACAAGAAGAGTTACCTTGAAGCTACATACTCTGAATGGATAAAGCATTGTCGGTAAATGAAGCACATCTTCAACGCAAGGTGCAAGCGACTGCAGTTGCCAAGAGTTCATACCGAACCAAAAAATGCTTGTTCTTTTTCAGAATTATAATTTGAAAAAATTGCGTTCAAGGACGATCTCCAGTCTAATTTAATCTGAGCAAATAAAAGAAACAAATTGCAATATTGAGGAAATATTCATAAAATTACCACTGCATTCATAACAAAAGAAATTTAACAAGAAATACAAAACTGAGGGGAAATCTGTTTTTAGGATATACAACATTATTACTCAGATGTTAAAATAAAAGTATATCGCATTTTTAAATTAATATTGTTTCAAAACGCTTGCAACCATCCTAGGTTAACATTAACATAACAAAGGTAAAATCATCACGACTAATAACTTTAATTAATGTAAATTGACTAACAACTTTTTGAATGAAAGTATGAAAACAAGTGTACCTAAATATGTCTGCAATTAAATTGAGCTGCTCCTTTTCTTACTCTAAAAATTTAATAATATACACTGCTAGTACAATCATCGGACATCCATCTTTAAAACTGATTATAAAAAAATGCTCCAACAACTTCATCACAAAAGGTGTAGCGATTCATCGAGTGCTGTTACGGGAGCGTTTAATGTAAAGACTACAAAAACAAGGTAATTCATATAAAGCGTAGTGATATTTCCGCAAGTAAATAACCGTTTTCTGAAAGACAGACTTAATTTACGAGGGAAAATTTGGAATAAAAGACACATCTAATTCGAATAATTCGATGAGTGTAAATTTTTATGAACAAAACTCAGGGGCTTTAACATTTCAAAACGATGCAGATACGCCAAATTCTGAAACACAGCAATGACTTAAGCGAATAACTATTGTAAACTATTCCTAACAAAAACTGGACAAACTTTTGAGAGTGATAATCTTAGTTCCGACTAGCTAAAGCTTCAAAGCTAGGTCATACTGGCTTAGCTCAATAATTACATTGTTGAACACGTAAAGGACGGTGCAATAAATAATGAGTTTGCTTCTGGCACTTGAAGTTCTATCCAGTTCCTCTTTACTACAGCCTGATCTGCATACTCTTGCCTCCCCTCCAGAGATGCTCTAGGACCGCTCCAATATGAAGATTAATGCACATTTGATATGATTTAATGAAATTGACACTGGAGAGAGGTGAGAAGAGGGGAGATGCTACGATAAATGAAGGGGAGAACAACTCCGACTTACCGAACCCTGATAAGACTGCAAAAACTATCAACATGGGAATTGGGGAGGTATTCGGACGGCTCTTTTGGTGGTGCTGGACGCTCTCAAGTACCGACGCTATTAATTGGAATACATAATCAGCTCTGCGAATGATACTAAAGAAGACGAAAAGAAATAAAGCGTGTGTACGTGGGTGGAAGGAAAATTACTTTTAGAGAAAAAGTTTCTTGTTGGGAATAGTTTCGTCAGTAATTTATGTGCAGAACAAGTCCGTTTACGAATGAAATTGAGAATCCTTACATGTGAATGCGAGATATTTAACAGATACGAATGTTGTCTTGAAAATTTATTTCCTAGTTTTAATAAATTTCATAATAATAACGACTAACGAAAATATCAAATAAGTGAAATATTTGGCTCGGGAGAGAAAATTATTATCAAAAGAAGAATGCAGGGATAAATATAGAAACCATGACGATCACAACAGATGATCAGATGCATAATGACGGACTTAGAGAAAATCATTACAATGAATAATTTAGTCTGAACTCGTAGACGCTGCGTTCATGTTTAACTATACACAAATGAAAGAGCGCTTTATGAATAGAATTAGAGCGTGTAATCAGGGCACTTAAAAAAACTTCTCATTCGTATCGAAAATTCTGTGAAATCTGCAACGACGATTTCCAGAAGTTTATCAGCGTTTTTGTCTTTAAAAAGAAATGTATGTAATAACGTATACCTATAATATATTTATAAATGATGAATACAAACTAATTTAGATTAATATTTATAATTCGGTTTTTATGTACCTAAAATTTAAATTCTCTGAGGTACATAAAATCCATAGAAATACCATAAAAGGAATTCCTTAGCATGACTTCAGATGTTCGTATGTATTGAAGCACTTGCATAATAAATATAGCTTGGAATTTAGGCAATTTATAACAAAAAAAATCCAACACACATGACATACATATATGCTCAATCCAAACCTATTAAATATTTTGTTTTCCGGTTGCCTCGGCTGTTCATCCCACATTTTCGTTGAATTTGGTGAGCAAGAACCGTTGTCGCAGAGCTGTGATACGAACTCCTATATAAGTACGTAACAAACAAGGGTATAAGGTAAGTAGGATCGTCCAAGTAGACTTCGCTTGTAGTACGTTGTGCATATGCACATCGCTTGCAGTATTTTCCACATGTATTCTGCGTCGGCAATATTTTGTGCAAGAGCACATCGTTTTCAGTATTTCGACAAGTATTCCTCACCATGACTCAGGCAGTTCAGTATTTCTGCGCTTTCGTCGGCGGCGCTGACGTCGCGGCCATCACCTGCGGTCTCCTATGTCCGACGTCTCGCGGTCGCCAATTCGACCAAGTGCTGCCGACAAGAGGCAGAGAATGTCGGCTGTTTTGTCGACCGCAGAGTCTTCAGCCCGCCTTCGCGCATCGACAATCGATGGATGCCATCCCGACCGATGCAGATTCAGCATCTTGGCAGCAAATCAGAGCACTACAGCGAGCGCCCTTTCATTTGCATCCAGTCGAAATCTTTGATAAGAGATTCGTTTGCACGATTCCAGAGTAGCAGGCGTCACTGCGTGTAAAGTAGGCATGATGTTTCCTTCTTGTGAACTTGCAAGTATGGTTTAAAATCCATATCTCTTTATCAGAGGCATGAAAATTTTGTAAAAGTTGCCAAAATCTGCTCTAGAAGACAAACTGATAACGAAGTTTTCCGTGAAGACAAATTTCGTATTTGATAAGATTGAAAAAGATTTTTGAGTCACGAGTGCTGACAACATCAGTAGTGTGATGGATAAGCCCTACGCTCTCCAGATGTCCATGACTGAATACACGTTTTGTTCTACACTGGGCAAAAACGAAATGGCATAATGCCGTTAACGAGAAAACATTTATCTCAATACCACAAGTCACAATTTTGTTTTCGCTCACACTGCCGTCTTGCATTGTTCATTCATAAATTTCGAACTTTTGTCTCGTAGTGGGAGTATTAATACCAATGCAATACATCATGAAGTTGATTGTTTTGATCCAGGGAAGGCACAAACATATTTTTTTTCTTATATACAATGAAATATTACAGGAAATTGACACATTCGAATAAATTATTCTAAATCATCAGTTTGTACTAGTGCTTGCCGACAATATTTCTCTAAAATGAACAAGTGACATCCATCAAACAACAATAATGAAATATCATTGGCTATACTTTTCAGGTATGACAAAGCATGAATGCAATGTTTGCAAGCATATTGAATTTACAATAACATTGTAGAACATTAGAATGAAAAACGTAACTGTTCTTTTCACCTGCATACTATTAGAAATTATTTGTTTTACGGATTGATATTACACGTTACAAGTCTGGTATGTATACACTACAAGTATGTGTACACTACATTCAATATCACCGTATGTTGCAAAACGTTTAAATCTGTACCGGTTACATGTAGTGCAGAACACATCGGCACCGAAAATCGATAACTTTTATGATTGACATTGGTTTTTGATCACCACTCTGGTTGCATTGAATAAATACTACCAAACCATTCTATCTACTCGTATATGCGTACTTTCAAGGAACAAAATACTCCTGTTAGAGTAATCAATTTATTTAACTCAAAATGCTAGAAAAATTTACTGGCAGTAAAAGTCTTGTGTTTTCAAGAATTTCTTGGTAACGCATCATTATTTGTTTCGGTACACTGTAGCTCTCAAATGTAATCCAAATACATTCCTAAATTTCACAGAACCAACACGAAAATCACTCTTATTATTGGTTATTAAACCTCAAAATTTAAACAAAAATTGAGCAATGTTTGAAAATTCTCGTCTTAGTTTGTAGAACCTCTACTGTCCATAGAACAATAAAATTTGTCATCAAAAATTTTAAAAATAAATTACGACCACTAAAACTATTTTATTTACTCACAGGAGATCTTGGCGATGAAGAAGATAGGCTCATGACGAGGCTAGCCATTCAAATGATGAGAGTAATAATGTTCTGCTTCTGCATCGAATTTTGATTAGTACTTGGTAGTTGCCACTCTCACACTCCACAACTTGGTATCACATTTTACAGTTTGTTTTCAAACTGCAGGTAATAAATACACAATGATTCGTATTGAAGGTACGTCAGTTTAAGTAACTGTTCAAGACACCAATCCACCTCAATACTCAGTACTCAGTAAATACCCACGTACATCAAGAAGAATATCTGGATTCCTGGAATTTCTGACAGCACTTCACTCGCTATCGCACGGAGGACGAAGATGCGGACGCTGCTTCCAGTCCGCGCAGCTGCGGCACTGAGTTGCGGATGATGCACTTTCTTCTGAAGCGTCCGTGCGCTCTGACTCACGTTCGGGCAGATTGGATCGAGTTGTTTTGCCTTCCTGCGATGATAGCATCACCTCATAGTTAAAACAGGTGCAAATGTTTCAAGTCTGAACATTATCACCAAGCACATATTTTCTGCTTGATGAATTTTTTTGAACGGTTCTACTCAATTCGAAAAAGTGGCTTCAATATTTCGGTAATGTTCCACCGTATTATCTTGGAGTGAGTCAATGGTTAATCTATTTGTAATGTAAAGATTTCTCAGACAACAGCCAAAAGGCACAACTGAGTTTCACATTAAATTGTGAATGATGACTTCTTCCACAGTACACGTCACTCTGCTGACGCGAGTACGTCTTTTTGAAGTACCCTCGGAGTTGGTCGGCGGTCTACTGGCAAAAATGAACGTTATGGAATATTTTGGGAGCACACATAATATTTCATTGACGCAGGGTGAGATAATCGTGGCCGGCGTCAACAAGGTCCGCTTGTAAGGGCTGTATTAGCTTAACGACAACACCTCACAGCGCAGACCACACGGGGGGGCCGCCCAAAGCCCACCAAACTCCACCTTCTATCCTCACCGCCTTCTTAACTAAGCCTTTCTGATCATGACACACTAAAAGATCCCTCTGTTTTTTATTGTTCAACTTCTGGTGGAGCGTTACAAGACCGCCTCTTTTAAAGAGAGACCTCCCTCGCTCAAGCTCATGGACCGCCTAAACTGAGCGGCACCGCCTGTTCATTCTTCAGGTCCAATCACTAGAAATAGAGAGGTACAAAGGGCGGGTTCTGGCTTCATTGTGAGGTGCAATACCTTAACACAATAGGATCAACGCCTAACCAGAAAACTTTCCACCTCAAGGGCTTGTTTTGAGTAGTCACTTTTGTTAAAGGAAATTTGGCTGTTTCGGTTATTATTAGCCTCCGCAGCCTGATATAATGGTTCGACCAGAGGCTGCTCTCCGCGTGCCTCTACAGATCTCATCGTACACGAAGCTCCTTGTAAATATTTAATGATATATGTACGTAAAATTAGTCTACACAATGCTAAAAAAATCACAAGAAATATAAAAAACGTGATCTCATTTTTATGTTCAGGTGCAATGAGTGACGTGATATAATAATTTTGAAAAACTAGATTTTGATGTGAACACGAAATACTCAGTCACACTACAAAAAAATGAAACCAGTTATAAAAAATTTTATACTGATTTGTACATCATGATCGTAATAAAAAATATGTAATCTTTAATAGTTTGCAATGAGTCTCACTATAAGAATTCTTACTCTTGCGCAAACGTTATCAGTTTTACCACAAAACACAGCAATGAATTCACGCAACAGAACACTTTATCGATAGTAAATGTTTCAATAACATTTTCCAATCCTAAGCGTGTGTAAACTGTCTGAGTATTTTTTGTTAGAACGAAAATAAGCATCTAAAATTGGCTAACTCTGGATTGACGTTTCTTCCAAGGAGATACATACATGATCTAGTAGTATAACAAACCGAATCCGAATTTTTCGTTGGTTTACCGAAGATAATCATCGTTTTGCGGTGATAATCATCGTTTATAGTAGGAGCTTCCGACGATAGAAATAGTACCGGTTATTACCGGTAATTATAGGTATTTCCAGACGATGAAATGTTCGCCTACGATATTGACCGGTCTTTACAGTCTTATTCCTACTGTTATTCCAAGGATAGGGAAAAGACGATAAAAATACAGTCTTTTCAGATAATAATTACCGGTTTATCGTAAGAAAAGGCGATAATTACCGGTTAATTTTGACGAAAATTAGCGCCGGTCAGACGATAAAATTCGGATTGGGAAAGAAGTTATGAATGGATAAATTAAAGGTAAATTATTAACACCTGGCGTTTTTTCGCATTTTAATAATGATAATTTCATTGAAAATGAATATTACTTTAGACGAGAGAGACTCCCATGTTGCTCGTCTGTATTCCCATGCACCCCTAAACCTCAACTGACCACATTCCCCATGTCTGGACCAGGCATCGATTGACAGGTTTCGGATCACTGTGGAACAGAAACGGTCTATCTCTGTAATCGCTAGCCAATGAAACTCAATAATCTTTTCATATAATTAGTAACCAAGATATTTAATTATGCTTTACTCTTAAAGATTGAGTTGCTATATTCCGACAATATGTACAATTATTATCTTTGTTTTTTTCTTATCTCAGAAAAAATTATTCAACCACGGCTCCAACTGTTTCTTCTGAAAACTCTTTGGCATGGAATCTGTTTGATTACGATACTCAGTCAAAACTAAGTATAAATTACCTACAAGAGTTTTTTGCGTAGTGGCTCTTTTTACTGATAAATAAAATACGCATTCCAGCGTATGAAGAAGAAATATGCCACTACATTTTAAAATAAATTAATTGAACTGTAAGGAGTAACTAAACTTGAGAGAGAGAAGCATTGAAACTTCGAAAATAAAGCCCCATGTAGTTTACGCAAGCAAAATTAGTAGTCAAGTTAATGTATAAAAACCTTTTCATGAACTGTGAGCACTTTGAAGCTTCATACTTCTTTTGTATGATGTATGTATATGAATGGCTGAAGTGCATGTTGAAAGCATTTTCAACGTTCGCAAAGAAAACAAGTACACTTCTTCAAGTTTACTCTATACTCTTTTCCAAAGACTCCCAAAATGAAGTTTGCGTAAGTATCGAACGGAAATTAGCAACACATTTCATCAATTGGTAAACACATTAATTAACTACGGACCACAGATTTCTCTAAGAATATCATAACAAAAAATGTGAGTAACATTAAAAAATCATGATAGAAAACAACATTCCTTATGTTGCCCTTTTGAATGTCTATTGTACGATTAAAAATGATTTTCTATACATTAGTTGAGATTATCTAACCCATATCACCATCTATAGCAGTGAAGGACTTCGCTGTGTGAGCTTGAAAAATTGAATGCGAGAAAAAATTTTCAGCTTGAATGTTCAATACAACCTATAGACTTTCTATTAGATTCATGTTGAGAGACTTGTCAATTGTTGAAATGCTCAGCAACTTTTCATATGGAGATGGTCCCGTTAATTTCATTGTATTTTTGAGAGTTCATTTCATTTCTATGAAATGAATGTTTTCTAAGGCCGCTGATAAAAAACCGTCATAAGTTATCATGCTGCCGTCTACTTTGCACTGTTCGTGTGGTTAATCTACATGCAGACAAGGCATGTGTTTCACCAATACAATAATATCCCCAAACGATTTGATTTTCATGGTAACTGACGAGAAGATGTTGTTGAAATTGTCTTTTCTTATCAATGTTTTTAGAGCAAACTTGTTTTGAGCTGTAAATGGTGTACATCATCTTATCGCTCTATAAAGCGGCCACATCTAGAATATGCAGTGCAACTGTGGTTTCCTACCCATCGAAAGGATATTAATAAATGGGGAAAATTCAGCGTGAAGTAACGAAGATGATTCCCGGACTTGGCAATCTCAGCTATGAAATACTTCTTCAGCAGCTTCAGCTCATCTCCCTAAAACAAAGACAAGTGCCGGGACAACTCATCAAGACCTATAAATATCTCAATGGTTTCAACGATGTTACCGTAGAAGGGCTTTTCGAGAGAGACGATAACGTGCGAACCAGAAGCAATGGTCATAAACTAATCATAAGAACTTTCCCGGCATCCCAGGCTTTAAGCTTCTTTCCTGTTGAAATTGCCAGAATCTGGAACCCGTAACCCGAAAATATCGTTTTTGTCTGGCACTGTGAGCACATTCATAAATCGTCTCGACAAATATTGGAGGAAGAACCCGGCCCCACTTCTATACAGTACCGATTCCATATCCTTCTTCAATTATTCTGGGGTCTATGTGCCTATGACTTAGATGTCTTTCCCACTCTAAATTCGTATCATAATTCATGTAAATTACGTTGGCACTCACTCCATAGCAAAACTAAAATTAGGAAGTGGAGAATGTGCCACTTGTACTTTACCTTTCATACGCTTTTGCATAACACAGACACACAAACGTCCAACCTACAAGCAATGTCACAATTCTTTACTATCTAACAGCGTTTGTTCAGCTGTCTTCAGCAATAACACTAATGTTATTCGATTCGTTTTTTGGCAAAGAACTTCGGCAGGATATTACTACTTCCTATGATATGACAAGTAAATGGTATGCACTACCAATAATGTGATACTAAATTCGTTCATTTAAGCCCTGCTGCCTTAATTTTCAAAGCAGGAACTACACTATTTAGCATCACAACATATTTTGGTTCCTGCATGTTTCATAAGTCAAGAAAAGGACTTAAGAATACAGTGAACGAAACTTCAATATTGAATAGAAGATTTGCCCTCTGAAAACCATGAAAAAAAACTTATGGACATTAGTAAAATTAATCAAGGCATACTAACAAAAAACGCTTCCACTGTGGGCAAAGTCGCATTATGTTCGGCTGCTCAAACACATCTCTGCTCTGTCTCTTTATATGAGCTTGTCCACATATCTCTGTGCACCTTTTAAACCATCGTACAATTTTGACTTTCTGATGCATTGACACGTTCACTGTAACCTTAAGTCCTTCAAACAACCTTGTGTATTGGTATGAGCTCATACTCTATATGGTCTTTCATGCAGGCGCGATACTGGTTTATTGGTCTTAAATCATAGCAGATTCATCTCTATAGACCAGAATGGAGCAGCTTCATCAGAAGGTATTTCCGGTGTTGTTATCAGAGGCTATTATTAAACGCATCAATAGAAGCATTTAATATGATATAAGCCCAGTCCTTCTTCAACAGAGGCTTTCATCAGAGTATTTTAGCAGAAGTTATCTCGTCAGTAGTTTGTACATTTATTCTAAAAATTCTTGTTGCAACTGAAGAGTGTGAAAGTATTTCGAAATATGTGATACTGCTCTTTTGTTTCTTTGAGCTTAGAAGAAAAAATAAATAAAATGTGCATCGATTTCATTTTTAAGACACCTGAAAAATGTTGTACATGAACAACAATTATTATATGTTAAATGAAAAATAAAAAAACTAAGAATAATAGTACTAAGAATAATAATACTAATAATTATGCGTTTTATGCCCAGAAATGATTTATCTGGATGTATCAAAATATTATTTCTTGATGATGCCGACATTGGATGAAGACTTTGATTCGCTGTGAATGTAATTTTGAAATTGAGATTGTAGTTACGAGTACCCATTTTTACGAACCAAGCACCATGATAATTTACCTGTTTGAACTGCACAACTTTGCATCGTATTGAATATTCATTTAAAAAATAATCTGATTATGACCAGTATGATCATTATGAACAAAAATACTACGACTATGACCATCATGATCATTATGAACAGAATGACCATGACTTTGATCAATATGATATCCATGAATAGTATAACATAAATAACTATAATGACCATTGTGATCATTACGACCATATGCTCAAATTTTAAAATAGATTATTAGATTCCTTATGAGTCTCATATCTTTATTTTAGTAAATTAAAAAGCCATGTTAGGTGCTTATATACAATTTTTTGATTCTTTTCTGTTTAAGATATATATTGTGTATGCATATATGATGTAGCGTGGGTAAGATTAAAATGAATAAATAAAGATTATATTAGTTAAGAAATAATATATGCTGAAAATTTCCTCGAGAAGTAATTGTTTACGAATTCTACAGCTTGTTAAAAATCTGGTGTGAATATGGTTAGCAATAACGAGATCCTAATTATTAATCTTAATAAGTTCACGAATAATTATATAGTTCATTATCTCTCAAAATTTATTAAAAAGTTCATTTTCTGCAAAATGTGAACGTGAGCATCTGTTAACTTAAACTATTTAGAGTAAAGTAATCAATGTTTATGAACAGCCAAAGAATCAGATGATCTTACAGCGCAAAATGAAAGGATCATAGTTTTATAACAAGTGACTTGAGAGACCACGACATTTTTTGTAACTTTGTCAAAGCTATAAAATGAATCTCTGAAAATGCAAAAATAATGAAGAAACATCAATGTATCACAGCGCACAATACTATTATACATTGTTTTATATTATCACTTTAACACCCCTTGTCATGTATTACTTTTATTTGGAGGCAACCACAAATTCGTTTTGTGAGCTTATCCTAGCATATTATCCGTACAAAAAAATGAGCAAAACATACTTAAATGTGTGTAGTAATCCCCGTAGAGTTTTTTGTAACTTTGTTTTTCAATTCGAGTTGGAATATCGTTTTGTTAATGGCTACTTGGAGTAGTAAAAACACAACACTAATAAAAAACTTCAAACTCTTGACTTTCAATGACCTTACTACAACAGTCTTTTCTATCAAGTATTCAATTAGGGCTCAATTACTCATATAATGAATGACATTTGAACAGTAGGGATCGTGTTCAGTACACATACAGTAAATGGAGTTATTTTTGGGCTCACTTAGAAGCAACAGCTGCGTTCATAACGTCATATGGTCATTCAATAAGTTTAGCTTCTGATGTTTTGTCTGTATTTTCTTTCAAAGTAAAATTTTTATAGATATATTATATTTTGTGTTGCATCCTAGGTTGTGATGGGCGATGCCGTAGAATGATAGATACTCGTATTTGTATTTGTATTCTTGTTAATTTATTTGACATCAGAGTATGTTTATGGGTTTCAAGGTTTTAAATATTTCAAAACAAAATTAGAAGATTTAAGAGATTCTTTGAACTTTTGTGCTCATCAGGAGGAAGTTCCATAATAAAGAATATCTTATATTATGTCTCAATATGAAAGCAATCATTACGAATCCCAGCTGTGGCAAACTATAACACAGTTTTATTTTTAGAGCCCCCTATTGTGGATGATATTATAATACGCTACATAACAGTATTAAACTGTTAGACGTACCTATTCTACCATACAATTATTACAAGCTGGAATGTATGTGCGTACATTTTTTCATATCTACAGGCCACTACTGTAAATTTTCATTATCCCAATCTACAATTCACTTTTTTTGTCTACTAGAGTTCGACACACTTATAATACACGGTACTTTTTCTCTGGGTGTGAGTGACACACACGGCTGGTATTAATGGTATCCACGACTTTTTTTTGCAAAATTATAGCAACCCCGTATACAGTTAGAACAGATGAAGATGAACCAATCATATGATAACAGTAAGATTGAACTAAATTTCGTAAAAAATTGGTCATGGAGTGACCAAGATAAAAAATAAGAGATGATACTCAAGCTATACCACTTGCAATCGACCTATGATCACAGTTTGGTATGGCCACATACGTACACGTGAACCACATAAACACTCCAGGTCAGAAATCTACTTATGAAAGGTTGGAATATTGTGATGGGGTGAAGCGTATAGTCTTATTTGTCATAAAAGGTCTCAGTAACAGCACTTGCGTGTAGCAGAGACCTGTTTTAAACCCTCTTTTAATCGCACAAGACCAGAGCCTATATCTGCTTATATTGCATGAAGGTGTCCAGCTTTAATAGTATTTGAATCAACAAAAGAAGCGTGCTATGGACATGGCCTCAATTTTTACAATACTGCTCAAATTCTTCACGTAGTTTGAGGTACGAAAAACAATAGGAAAAGCACAATTGAGTATATACGTACATCTGCTCAAGTTCATGATGAATACTTGTAGTCCCAGCTCAGAGAAATTCCTTGGCACTAAGAGATTTAGGGAAGAATACCAATTCGAGAAATAATTCAGTACGAAAAAGAATTGCACTGTATCACCCGCTTTTCCTGACAGACCAGTTAACGTAAGATGATTTTTATTGTACAGTGTATTCGGTGAAAAAAACTCTCATTGTCGGTTTTAGCTTTTTTGAAAATAACTTTTACAGCTCTGGCCTAACGAAGAAGTGTAAATGTTCGTATTATCGAAGTATGCTTATGAATTCTGTTAATATGTTGAGGTGGCTGCTATGTAATTCACTCAGTCCAACAAAAACTTATTGAAAATACCTAAATATCATATAAAAGAAAAGGTTTAACTAGCGCTGCAATGCTGTTCAAGGTCCAGTGTTGGACATTCCAATGTTAAACATTATAATGTTATACACAATGTTGAACATTCCAATGTTAGACATTATAATGTTACAATACATTATGTTGAACATTCCAATGTTAGACATCAGAAAGTAAGACATTTCAATGTCCGTGACATAATTGCTTAATTGCATGAATTATTCTCTTCAAATTTTTAAAGTCGTCGCAAACTAAGCTAGGGCTAGAGAGATCACATACTTTTAATACATTGTTAGATATTCTAAGCATTCTTTTGATCCTCTGTTGTATATGATGTACTATTTAAATGATCATTACGCTTGTATTTTATGTGCTGTATGGATGGTCATTCTGCAATTCGTGATGCCGTATTTTACACAGGTTTTACACAGGTTCTCAGAACAAAGGGCTTTATTTTGCATCACCGTCTGATCACCACTTTTTTCGGTAATCTTTCCAGCAATTAGGCTCAAGCATAAAAAGTATGCGCATACTAAATATTGTAGGATACTTGCGTAGTAAATATATGGTATTTTATTCATTAGTACGAGAATACTTGTATGTGAAGCCCACTTCTCATAAAACAATAACTTCTATTATTGATGCCAATTCTTATCTCTGCTGCAGAGCAGATAGCAGAACTTCTTTGCTTTCGTAAACTGTTGAAAATCGTAAGTGTGGCGTGTAAGTGTGGTGTGTAAGTGTGGTGTGTAAGTGTGGTGTGTTAGTAGGTGTGGTGTGTAAGTGTGGTGTGTTAGTAGGTGTGGTGTGTAAGTGTGGTGTGTAAGTAAGCGTAGAGATATTAAGAGGTTCAAAGTATTATGTCTAACTATGGGCATAAATATATTGTGGCCATCTTTAACGCCATACAAATTCTTTCCAGCAGCCTCTCGTAAGAGGTACTGAAGAGACGATCATTTGAACACTTTTCTGCTCGAAAAACAGAAATATTTATTTTTCAGGGGTTTTTGATTGCAAATTAATTAAATAAATATCTAATCAATGTAATCGCAGGTGAGATACCATGATACCAAATACAAAAAAAAAAAACTTTATCCTCAAAATTTCTAGACAAACAGTAAATAATAATACAAGGTTTGATATTGTAAACCTTTTTAAATTTCTTGTTAAACCTCGTGAGGATTATTGTAGTTGAATGGGGATCCGAAACAATCAACTCTGTATAGATAACTTGGAGAGCGTGTAGAGCGGAGTAACTAAGATGATATACAAGACAAGAGCGAAAGTTAAAAGAGCAAAATCATGAAGTATAGTTTGATGCAAGAAGACGCAAGAGTGATCTCATTGAAGTGCTTAAAATTCTGGTATGATTTGTAGTGTTAAATCAAGAAACATTCTGATTATGAGGTCTAACACCAAACCAAGAGATCAGAATTTTAAAATTTACAAAGTTCGACCGAAACTCGCCATCATGAAGTTTTCATTCAGCTAAATACTAGTAGATGACTAGAATAGAAGGAGTACGGAGATTGTAAATGCAAGTTCTCTTCGTTTATTTATAAGTAATTTGGGAAGTATGTTGCGGAATGGTGCTAAGCGATCTATAAGACTTTGTAGGCTGCGAGCTTCAAACACAAGAAATAGCCTACAAGATTAGTCTTCTGGTCACCAAGATTCGTGAAGTGAGAATATATTTTATAGGAACCATTTTTTGCTAGGTTGCGACACAAGATTTTGATGAAAAGAAAGAATTGTTCCAAAACGAGTAGTTGGCCCTATGAGCGTTCTTTCTAAACCAATGCGTAAAGAATGGAAAAGAAATCGTCGTTTTAGGCTGCACTAAAATTATCTTACTCCAGAGCATTTTGCGTTCCTGAACTAGAAAAGAATGGGAATAAACAATTTGATGAATCATTTTAAACATTCTTTTGTTACAGCAGATTGTTGAAAATTAAATTCTCTAAGGCCAAAAAAAGAATCTACGAGAGGAAGAAGTTTACTACAAAGAAAACCCTACATTTATCAAACAAATTCATTTACTACCACATCATTTCAGTTTTGAAAGTATATTGCAGTACTATTGAATTGATCAGCAATAAAACTTACAATATATTTGAAGTAATAAATTTTAATTTAAAAGGCAGTTTCAGATTCTTTCATGGAAGCAAAATTTATCCATGGAAGGGACTCACAACTTTATACTGAATACAGTGCTATAAATTTTATGATCATGAATTATTCGCTGCATTGCTACATAGAGGAGCTTTACGAAACAATTTTTGATATATGTTAAATAAACTCATATGTACAAAATATCTGCATTAATATTAGGACTCTCAATTGTCTTGCTTTCGAGGTATGACAGCTGAATAACGATAAAATTCAAAGCCCCTCTACTAAGATACTTCAGTCGAATTAAGGTAGGGGCTACATACATTCTACCTACACGCTTGCACACCCTGACATCTATGAATGAATAGCTCCAGTGCTTTATAACCCCTGTGAACTGACTTCTTGTACGATTCGGTACCACTATATGTATGTTTACTAACTACAAATAAGGTAAAATAAGGGTCTGCCAAAAAATGTATACACGCTACAGAAGAATCACACGTTCAGTTTACACGTCCGTCACAGAAATTTACCGCACATTGAGCACGTGTAACAGGAATTAACAGTTCAAGCATACGGTGCACTCATAAAAGAGCTCAGAGGAAATGTGAGATCCTACGATTATTTCATGTAGGTAAGGAAGACAATCACAATCGAAAAATCTAGTTTTGTGAGTGGCTCAGATGAGTGAGGATGAAGACACCTGCAGACGTCGAGATGTGTAGTCCCCTAAAGCAGTGGCCTCTGACCTCCGGTCAGCGGACCGATACCGATCTGTGGATCACATGGTACAGGGCTGCACGAGATACATTTAATTATTTCCATTTTATTTACTGTGATGCATTTCCCTCGGGACTGTATAACTTTCCATGGACGAGAGGTTAACTGGCAGGTCAGCGGCTGCGAGTTGGTAAAATTATCAAATTATTAAACGTTAACGGGCACACGGCAATAAAAAGGTTGGAGACCACTACCCTAAAGAATGTCGTGTATCACAGAAAACAGACTACATTAGCGGCCTTTACACAACAAATTAAGAACGCATGTACTGTAATTCCATGGTACATTTTGATCAACGTTCCCCAAGCAATGGTTGACCGTACACGTACAAGTCTGCAAGATACAGTCCAACACTTTGGACATCTGGAAATCGAGAGGCCAAAGAAAACTTTTGTTAATGATGTACTGTCTAAATAAATTACGTATTCAAGTACTTAAACATGATTTTATTTACCTGACGTGTGCGTATGTATATATTTTTTTGGCATATTCTTTGTAATTGCATCCATTTTAGATTAGACAAAATGTGTGTTGCAAAATTTGAGACAGTAAATATTATAATGAACATGAGTCTTGCCATATCCATGCATGTGTATGTGAAAAAATTGTGTGATACGCAGGTAAACTTCCATTTAAAACTACTGACCACAAGTTCAGCTTGAAGAAAACTTCATTATTCCCGCACTGCTCCTTGATATTATTTAGGCTGCCATTTTTCAGCTACTGGGATAAAGAGCTCACAGTTTGGAATTTCCTAACAAGAGGGAGGCAGAACAAAAATATTCTCAGAACTATTGAGTTTGTCTCCGCGATATATTGAAGTTAAAATATATACGTAGCTAAAAGTTCACACAACGTCGTTTCATCACCTTCATTAAAATCACTTCAAAAAACTAATTGTTGTTTTAAGTTTTAATTTTTTATGACTGAACAATTATTTCTTTCATGTAGCCCTAGGCTAGCAGCATCAAAAAGCACTTGCAGCTGCGATTTTTTGTTGTAAATTTTAATGACTTACTTTGAACGTTTTGTGAATGTGGTAGTCCTGTCAGTAAAATTACATCATATATTCAATTTTTATTTAAACACCTGCTTGTGACACATGAAAATTGAAACTTAGGATTTAAAATTTACTACAGGTTTTGAACTTAAAGTTGCTGTCCATCAAATTTTTGACGAATGCTTCAGAATAGTTCAGAATTAATTGAAAAAAGAATAAATTGACCTGAAACTATGCACAAGATAGCATTTTTGGCAGCTTATGAATTAATGTGACCATAAGTAAACATGAGATCATTTTGGGGCACGTTGAGACCATTTCCTTAAGAAGTGTGAAAATATTTTTCTTCTTAAAATAACACTTCACCAAGCCATGTATGTAAGTAACAATCTCGCAAGATAGAGTTACCATTCATTAAGAACGTATAGCATTACTTAAATCATACTGTATGATATATAAAGTTCCTGGGCAGTGTATCAGAAAGAACAATATTTTTATAATATTATTAACTAGATGCGCACATCTAAGTTGTATGCTGGTTACGAGCAGTTTTTCAACAAATAACAAATCGAACTGATGTTCATTGAAAATTTTCATCACAATTTTTCAGGTGCAGAATTATAAAAACGTTGTGTGTCAAAAAAAAAAAATTAACGGTTGATGCGTAAATGTAATTCAACATCCAAGAGCAAATTTTACAGGTCTTTCAAACTTGATTGCTTTGTGCTGCATAGTTTTTCGCAACCTCAATGATAAACATAGAGCTATAAGGAAAAACCAGGTCACATGACCGTGGAGTTTATTCACTTGCCTCCCATAAATTTTGTTGTGTTGCTAGCGGCCAAACTTAGGCTATTTGCAACAATGTTAGTAGGAAAGATGTTAACTGCTTTTCCATAAAGATGAGAAGCGAATTGTCATAATAATGAGACCAATGAGGAATGACGAAATATTTTTTAAACCTTTAATTTTTCATTTTTTTAACAGGAAGCTTTACGCAAAATGCTGCAAGTTTTGAATAGCTTCTTTGATAATTCAGGACCATCAATTGTAATGTGATGCTGAGTTTTCCTGTTAGTGAAGCGATCAGAAAATTATATTTATCTGCTCACAGGATTCACTTCACCTCGACACAACTCTGTCCTCTGTGTCTGAGTCGCTGCTGGCTCCAACACACGGACAAGCCCTTACAGCGTCCGTCGTTAACATCCAAATCGGCATCGTGACGATCTCCTGGAGTCCGCAGTCCGAGGCGCATGTTCCGCAACAAAATTACTCCACGAATATTCCACACACCCCACAATTTGCAGCCTGCTCAAGAATGCTGCTCACAGTTTCCTCGCACTCATTCTCAAAAGTTTTTTCTGCTAATTGTGAAAGAACATCTCCTGAATAAAGGTGTTCTTTGTTTATAGTTCTCACTCGTGGTTCAAGTGGCGTTTAGAACACAGCCAAAGCTTGGATGATAGAAACTGATTTTGTATTTTTTTCAGTTGACTTCTCTGGACAAGAACTCAAATGCTTTCCTACGTGCGCGTACTGGCTTAGAGAATACGTTAGGTTTCGGTGGTTCGTTTGAAATATGCTTTGAAGTTAGTCACATTGTTCTCATTGTTAAAAATAAAGGATCATTTGGGATAAATATTTCTTTGGGCTCGACTTTGGTAACTACACGCGTTTTTAATTAATAAATGCTTTGTAAAAATGCAGTTATTAGCTTTAGTTTACAGAACTCCTATGAAGAACCTGGAATGTCTGCACAAGGCCCCTGCTAATATAAAAAAATGGAGCCATTTACTTCCCTAAGAAAAAATATTTTTCTATTTTTTCTATCATATTCTTCCAGTCAGTTTCAGCGGCCAGAAACCTCGCTGACAATTGAATACGACTTTTGTCAGAAAAAGTTAGAAATACGTAAATTCTATTACAATTTTTGTTAAATTTTCTTTGATCCTTAATGTTTTAGCATTTGCGTTTACACAAAGCATAAACCTGCGCTCATGCCATTCATAACATTTTTGTTTCTCGTTCAGGATAATTTTCTATTATTTCATCAGAGTAGAAATAATCTTACGCCTATTTGTTCATCTTTCAATGGCTGCTTATATATAGCACTTACATTTCTCTTTTACTGAGCACAAGCTCTGCTTCTTTTAACGACGCCATTAGAAGTTCTAGGATCTTTTCGTTTAAGTTATAAAATGAAATTTGCTACATGATGAAAATTTATCTTAAAATTATATTGTATATCTCCTGGTCTGTATTTCTTGATGGCTTAGGATGAATGTGATATCGAACAGTAATACTAATTATGGCCGTTAAAATAAGGTTCTAGAAGATGATTATTCATTTTTTCAGCTATACTACTGAAGCATAAGATAAAAAAGACTCAATCATTTTGCTGTTTTGAAATTTCACAAAATCTACCTATTTTTTACCGATAGTTTGGCATACTTCAAGTAATATGTTACTTATGTACATGAAACTGCTTATTTGGACTTCTTATTTTTTGTTTCATAGTCATTTCTTCTAATATGATATTTCAAAAGTCATCAACCTACTGAACTAATGGCCAAACGAGAATAATAAATCTTGCAAGATCCAACTGCAATACTATCATTTTTTAATAACATTAACACAAAATAACGTGCATGATAAGTTCAGAGAACAGACTCCTTACATAAGTTAATTTTATTCAATAGACTTGCTGTAAAATTATCAATGTTTTTTTTTCCTCATCCTACCCTGATCATGTTACGTAAACTATTTAGTGAGCAGAAGTGCTCTTCAGGTGCAGAATGTTGCTGCACCTGCTCATTGCATTCGACAGCTGAGATTTATTCTAATTACGGTATTCACGGCACCTTTTGTTTGCACGCAGTAGCGATATTTATTCTAATCATGATATGCACAGCATCTGTTGATTAGATCTGAGAGCGAGATTTACTTAAATTAAAATATATATTGTTTTAAAGAAGGTTTTCATTTGAGACCAGCTGCTCTTGGTATTCTCGACAATGCTGACATCTAACTTTATCCACCTTAGAAGAATAGAATAGAATAGAATAAGGCAATAGGAACGAGCCGTTTGGCCCATTCTTGGTTCAATACCGAAGTCCCATGCCGTCTAAAGTAAATCCATCAGTCATGCACGTACACCTTAACCAAGTGATGAATCACTGCTCATGAGCTGGTCCATCTCCCTCATGCCTTGGGAACAAAGAACCAGTATTATAATACAGCAATACAGACATTCTCATACCGATACCGTAGAGGTTCCATACCATTATTTTACAGCCCTACTAACTGTAATTAGGCGAAATGTCAGGTGACTCATAACAATGGTACCGCCAGTGTCGTGCACCATTACGATGAAACAATTGAGTGAACATGACTTCAAACTTGAAAGACTTAAGGCCATTTGTTAATTCTCCAGCAACTAATTTCTGAACAGTCATTTTAATTTCTTGTTTTCCTGTAACTGTTTTTCAAGTTTATCCGAAAAAAATGCAGTGAAAATCCATACAATTCGCATCTAACTTGGCCCTTATCACTTCGTACTAGATGAAATTTTTGAGGAGCTCATGTAATTTTTTTAGAGCATAGATGTATTGAGCGATAATTTGTTAACATTCAATGGCTTAAGTCTTTTTGGGGAATTGAGTTTGGCCGAAATAAATGTCAGTCCTGAAGTGTTTACAACGAAAACAATATTAATGATTGTTATCAGGGAACTCAATCAGAAAAGTTGACTTATTAGTGTTACTTAGACAAGTGAAGCTACAAAGCAAAAACAGTGACAGCACACGAGATATCGTGATATTTAGCAAACGTTGGGGCATAAATTTTTTCTAACAATCTGAGATCCACTGAAAAGCGTTCGTCATGCGTTTGAGTTACTTCTGTCTATTCTTTACATACTGTATATTACATTAACAATACATTGATACATTATTCACGAAACAAAACACCAAAAATAACGATAAATTTACTCCTACGTACAAAGAACTAGCAAGCCAATAACTACAAAAATTACCCTACAGGAGTAGCGAAGTGTAATAAAATAATTTATAGTAGTTTTTATATTATTTACATGAATCATTCAGTCAACAACGAACATGAAAATTTGAATGCATCTAGTTAGATGTCTGGCTTTCATACTTTATAAAAACGGAAGTTTTTCTTGGACGCTAGTATTAGTTAATCTTCGACTTCCTGTACTCCTGTGCAAGAACTGAGCAAGGATCATAAAGCACACAGGGCTGTTTGTTCGTATGTGTTCCCTCATATGGCTTTACTCAGAGAACGTTCCTAATCCCCGTGTAGGTGCTGAGTAAGAGGCTTCCAAACTGACAAGAAGCGTGAGCGGCTATCACTCGACTTGTTGACTCAAGGAATCTGTTCGATAAGACTTGAGGGCAAGCAAAGGCTTGAGGGCAGTGAGGGAAGGCAACTCTTCAAACGAGGCTGTCTACAGTCGCTTCATGACGCATCTGGAATTTCCCTCATTATATTTTCTCGGTGATGCAACCTTGTCGGGCTTTCCTTTCATTTGAAGTACAAAGCTTGAGTGTCTATTTTCTAAATTATAACGCTTTAAAGAATGTATCCTGCATATTCGTTCCGTCTGTGCTTTCTTGACGCAAGGTACTGAGCACACGCGTATTATGAGCGTATGAAGTGACTAGTAAATTTGGTAAAACGAATTTATTTACGGAGTTGAAGTGATGCTCATCGTTGTAAAAATTAAGGATCCGGAATTTAGATAGTACTTTCGTTTTAACAAGTCAGTAGCCATATTAAAATGGCAGGTAGTCATAGTAATACTATGATAATGAATAGACAATCGACAGTCATACAAGGGTGGCAAAAAGTTTCTTTAAGATAGTAAATCGCTGACGACTGTAATTAATTTATTGTAGACAGCTGTTATCAATTAGTAGTTTATTGTTTACATGGAAGTAAAATTCTGCACTATGTGTGTTGTAGTACTCGTCAAAGAATGACATATTTCCAAAGATTTTAAGGATGATTAACTCAAATTTTGAGTAATTTTTCAAAGTTGCTAAACTCATTCCTAATTGAGCAGAATCATAGACAATGGTTTTATAAAAGTCAAATATCCATGAATAACTCAACAATTAACTAGTTTGAATCAATAGCATTTTCATCATTTTTGTGAATCACCTTTTGCCATTTTTCTGCTAGCTGAATGACTCCTTTAAGGTAAAATTCAGCCTTTTTTCAAGCTCAAAAAGTTGTCCGCTGACATTTTACAACGCTTTCTTAAGAATATTTTACTAAATAGAACATTTTTAGGGAGCAGAAATGAATACAGTCACTTATCGCCATGCTTGGTGAATATGGTGGACCAAGTAAAACTGGTTATAATATTTTTCCTGCATGATATTTTCTAAATATTGTCCTGTGTTGTCATGAAGATGCACCACTTTTCCCCTGTTCACGAATGGAGGGCGATTTCGTGGCGAATATTCCTGCACAAGTGGCAACAGCTTATGTACGGTAGACGTTCATATTTAGTTTCTGATTGCAGCATACAAACTCAAGTACGATAATACCACTGTTATCCTACCATACACACAAAATGAATGTTCCAGGAGAACGTGTGTATAGTTAAACTCGAAAACATAAGTTTTACGCATTCATTTACTCAAAACAGCCACATGAATATGTTTTTTCAAAGGTAAAACATTGAGAGCGTGACATTCAAGCGGTGTGACATTTGCATTTACACGAAACAAAAATGATTTATTCGTAAAATATACAGATCACAAGTGTTATAATTCATTATTTTAAGGTCATATACACAACCAGATAAATAAGGCCAGGAACTTCCTAATCAAAATATCTGCTTGAAGTTGTTAGAATTGTTTTTTGCCAATTGGCCAAATGCATAATTTTATTACAACTTTTAGTATTTAACTCCGGATTATTTCTACGGTGTAAATTAACAGTCATTCATCAGCGTAATACCTGCACATTGACTGAGATCTTAGCATTGTTTAGATGCAGCATGTGTGCGCACGTAAAAATCGGTGTGCACCAAAACTAACTCTGGGGAACATGGTATGAGCAGGTTGACGAACAGCATCAGGATAGATACAGAACTTTGTTTGAAAGTACTCATTTCAAGGAAAAGAGCGGTGTCAGTCGGCACTTTTCATTACTGCCATGCTAATGTTGTGTGTCATGTCGTAAGTGTCATGTCGGACACCCTCTCTGGTCATTAACCGACATCTCCAAAGAAAACAAAGCCGGTCACTTCTCGGCCTTCCTTACAACTAAACTACAAAAGAGAAACTCAAGCTTTCTCGTTCGAACTTTTGTTCTTACGGATGTTGAACACGCGTCTACGTCTGAGCTCCCTGTCTCACGGACATACTGAGGTGCCATAAAATACACCAATGAGGTTTTTCGAGATCGTAGCTTCATGTTCGTAAAATAAAGCCCAAGCTGATAACGCTAACCTCCGTAATTAAAGAAATATCTTCAGGTGATAGTTCTTCTTCAAATTTAATGCACTGTTTCGGTTAGGTGCATATCTTGAACTTAAAGATAAACAATGGAGTTAAATATAATTCGTTGATAAAATAGTGATAATATTTCTCTCCAATTGATAGGTATTTATTTAGATGGATGATATTCGTCTACGTGTTCTAACGACTACGCTTGCAATACGTGATATATCATAGGACGTAAAACGTCTAATTCCAAAATTGCAGCCACAATTCATCCTGAGATTTCCATTCCTCCAAACTTAGATCATGATTTATTAAATTCCTGACAATTATTTATGAGAAATACATAGGTACATAAGTGTCAATATTTTGTAAAATATCCCTTAATGAGCATGGCTATGCATACATCATATAATTTTCTAAATATTTATTCAGGAATATACATGAAAACACAATTAGTTCAAAATTTTTTGCAGATCATTTGACAACATAATTATGGTTGGACATAATTCAAGACTTCATGAGACAACGAAACACTCAATCAACCTTTTGAAAGACATACGAGAACACAAGTCATGTTCATATTTGTGTCCTACAAAAACATACATATGATCAAAAGTTCATGCTCTGTCTCAGCTAAACAGAGAAAAAACGCACTTCTCTTTAAATCTAAGAATAGATTTAGAGTTCTAGAGCGCACGTGTTTCTCTCACATGAGTTTTGGTTGGCTAGAATCGACACTAAAATAAAGTTCCGTGAATCACGATGCGAGTCTCACGTCAGAGAGTAACACGCGCTACACGTGTACCCAGCAAGTGCCATAACGATCCCTGCCTCACACTCAACCACTTCTAAATCCGCTGTAATCTATTAAGGTGTATTGAACTCGCAGATACTACTAAGCTAAAGCTCCTTATTTTGAAAAAATTACGTCTAGTGCAGCACAAACGATGTCTCAAGTCATAAAAACAAGCTTTGATTCCTGGGAGTAATTAAATCGAAAAATTGTATGGTGCTTCTACATAAGAACAGTGTGGGACAAGTAAACATCCGCGTATTTCCTGAATATTTTATATTTTTATTTTTATTATGTCAGTGAAGAAATTGTCGTGTGTAGACCCCGCTAAAACCCTTTATATCAATTTTAATACATTAGTATCAGTTATTTGAAATTGTTTAGTATCTATCTTCTGTAATATACATATATTTGAAGCTGTCGTGTATTTATTTATTAGACAGTTCACGTGGAAATTCCACGATTTATATTTAATTAACTTGAAATTTTCATAAAAATGAATTTATTAAAGATTTGCGACCAATTATTGTGTTTTAAAGGAATATTTTTCGTCAATATATACAGAACTTCTATTCTGTGTCTTATCTACCGATAACATGGTCGTGTAGGAGAAAAAAGCCAATAACGGAACAAATGACGTATTTTATAGTAATCCAGTGCCTTGGTATCCACAATACATCTATACCCGTTCTGATTTCAGTTCAATAATTTTTCTTCAGCAATAGATAGGAAGTGATAGGACGGGCACACACAGATGGAGACAGAAAGATGGAGATACACTTTCTTTTATATTAGTAGATAATTATTTGAATGTGAGTAAAAGAGATGTTCTTTAGTAAACAAATTAGCTGAGAAACTGGAAAAGAAATGTATAGTATAACTTAATAAAGACACGCGACATACATGAACCTAGAATCCTTGAAAGTTCTCCATAGGTGAGTGCTGATTATTATGCTAAAGAATACGTATGTTAGAACAGGGAAGAAGTTTTTTCAAGCTTCTTTCTTTTCAGGTAATGTCCAAAATACTAAATTAAATTTACGAAAAACAAGAGCTAACTGCAATCGTGAACCATATCCGGACCAAGCTGGACGTAAAATTAACCCTCGCATATTTGGAGTTCATAACAAAGAAAAGTATGAGCAAGAAAGTTGCTCATGACGTGTATGCAATAGTTGGTTTATGCGACTAATGTCAGGAGATGTCGGCGCCGTGGGGCCTCCAGTTCTGCTAACTAATCCATCAAAGATTACCATCTAAATACGTGACAGCAAAATACATTCCATCAAAAGAATGGCCTTCTCAATAATGCCATTAAACTGGCCTCTATATAAGCATTGGAGGAAAGCAACACACATATGACCACACACTTGCGTACTTTGACTTTTTGTCCAGGGACATTTCAGGAAAATTGTTGTGTTGTTTTCATGATTTACTTGTTCACAACATTTGAGGGAAATTAAATAATGATGTGCAGTGTGAAAAATTCTGAGGAAATCTGTAATTGTTAATTGATGCTGAGAAGCATCTATTTATAAGAGAAGATTCAAACAATCAACTTACAAAATCTAAGGCACAATTATAGCACGTGCCATTAAGTGAGAATGTGCTGTTAAATTTTAAACGCTTTTGCGTTTCAGATTAAAGCAGAATTGCAATATCCATCGAGAAGTACATAAACTGTAAATTAGTGAATGAATGTAGCAATATTTATACTATTTTTGGTAAAATAGCGTCAATAGTTTGCTAAAGTATCGAATACTGTTTAAAAAACATCAATTCTACTCACGCCACCAAATAGAAACAAGTGCAACGAATAAAACAACAAAGGTGCATAAATTGTTGAAATATTCATTCATTACTACACAATAATTTAAACTCTTAGTTGTACTCAGAAGAAAAAATGTTTCAAAAAATGTCGGTGAGGACTATTTTTTACAAGTGTTCTAATGTAATTCGTATACAAACAAAATAAGTTGGATACTCTTTTGTTAAAGATAAATTAATAGTTCAGCCTTCTCATGCTAATTTAGCATATTCATGTAGCCTCTAGTGTTTACAATTAGCTTCAGCATATTATTCTCACAAATATGAGGCTATGTGAAATTTATCTGAGTTTAGGGTTTGCAAAGACAGGCTTTTTAAATGAATGTGAGCGCCGCAAAGTTGACTGCGGCAAGAATGTTCCGTAGACTGGATACATGTTTGAGAAATTCTTTTCGAACCCAGTTTTAGGAAATCAATAATAAGACTAGCAGACCCACGCAAAAAAATCTCATCTTTATGACGAATTTCTTTCTTTCATTTACGAGTCGACGCCACCGTATAAATAAGTTTCCATATTGAAGGAAAAAAGGCCAATAACAAAAAATTTACGTATCTACGTACATTGCTCATGACGTTTATTGAATTATAATAAACTGTATCTCCATCTCTCACTTTGTGTGTCGTCCCATTATTTCCTATCTATTACTGAAGAAAAATTATTGAACTTAAATCAGAATGGGTATGCATGTATTATAAGCATTGTATCGTGGATACCAAAGGCACCGGATTACTATAAAATACTCGATTTTTTTCGTTTTTAGCTTTCATCTCGCACACGGCCGTGTTATCAGTAGATAAATAGAAAATAAAAATTCTGTATACATTCATGAAAAATATTCAGATTCTAATAGTACCACGGGTAAAACTGAAAAATGTATTTTATTTTATAGATTCTGAATTTATCACTTTTAAATCAAGGAATTTCAACGGGTACTATCTGGGCCATGTTACCGGTAGATAAGATACACGATGAATGTTCTGTATAAACATATTAATTAAAAATATTAATATAAAGCACAATAGTTCGTCTCAGATTTTTAATTCATTAATTTTCATAATAATTTCAAATCAGTAAAATCTAAACCGTGAACTTCCACGGGAACTGTATAAATAGTTTTATGATAATTTGGCCCCTTTGTTATTCACAATACAATGCTTAAAATACATGTATAGCCGTTCCATTGAGAAGTCAATACTTATCCTAAGATAAACATTTTGTTTCAACTCCTTAGGAATGGCTGGCTTCGAATTGATATTCCCTATTTAATTCATCAGTGTTTAGGAAATATACTAACACATCTACATATATAATTCACAGTGTATTTCCATATCTTCCTATCTATTTCTCTTTATATCTATCTCTCTCTCCATCTGTGTGTGTCCGTTCCATTTCTTCTAATCTATTACTGGATAAAAATTATTGAACTGAAATCAAAGATATTCTAATGATAAAAGCTTATTTTCATCTCAGGTCAATGAGTGGTAAGGGAAGAATTCGAGTCCCATTCGAGATTTCATGTGGCATCAAAAAAATACATTCAAACAAATTGGTGACATACCTCTATGCATGTCAATACATCCTTCCTCAAAAAATATAGAGCTTAATTTTTTTGAAAAAAATAATGTTGGTTAGCTCCGCGTGCTTTGAACATCAAAATGGATATATACATTCATCCAAACGAAAATGAATCAATAATATTCGAGACAAATGATCTTCAAAAGAGATAATTTCTTAGAGAATTAACATATCTGTTAGACCTTAAACTGTGTAGCAATAAAGCATTAAGTCACAGCTAGGTTCCTTTTCTTCTCTATTGCTGGATCTCGAGCGTCGCGTTTTTCTAGCAATTAGAGCCATAAATTTCATGAATAATTCGGTAAGAATTCGGTCGAGTGACGGTCTTGAGCCTCTTTGCATGTGTGTACGTGGTGTTTACATGTGGTAGTGGTGGAGCGTGCAGGAGACTTCAGAAGGTTGGCCGAGAAGCCACAACGCGAGACGCATGTTCGACACAAAGTTCACACGAGCATCGACGTTTAAACGCTTCCACATGACCAATGTCATCATGTTTCACACATGTAAACGCTAAAAAGACAGCTCAGTGCCCTATACTTCTTACCTCTGCCTGACACAGATCAAGAAGACTTCGATCAGGGTGCGTTCGAAGGCTCCAAAAATTACGATAGAGGCGCAGCGTACATCTGTGAGATGCTGACGGATTTATAGAAAGATGGCGATAAGATTGGCTCGGTCGAAGTACAGAGAGAATGTTCGACCGATAAACGACTTGACAATAAAATAGACACTGATAGAGAAGGATAGTTTGCCCGATAAAACTGCCGATGGTGGTGACGATAGGCAGACTTGGGCGCTCTAACCGGCACGTATTAATCGTTGTGGCACGCAGCATCAAGGGAGCCTGTGCCAGAAAAAGCAACGTAGATCTTGGTTAACGCTGATGCTGAAATCTGAAGGAATTTCCAGGTGAGTGATGTTTTGGATAATCATCGAGAGGTTTTCAAACAGACATTATGCGAATACTGATCTGCTCTGTGAACAAAGTTTATTACAAAACACCTCACAGATTAAAGTTGTAATAGAGACAATCACAATACACTTCATAGGCTGAAGTTCTTATCAGCAAACACTGAGTTATCTTACAAAATTTGGGCTGTGATTATTCGCTGTCAATCAAAGAATTGCACCTGTCTAATGTTGCAAATTACATTGTATTACGCTGTTATACCCTTAATATTTTCGCACTAATATAATAACTGGTATATCATTGAAAAACAAAAATGAATTTCCTACAATAATGTGATGACCATTAATAGTAGGTATAAGTAAAATAAAATATAATGAATAAACGAACGCAAATTAAAATTGAAAATGAAATGTTAAAAGTATTTTCCTCACCTATGTCATATATTTCATCATATCACCGGAATACATTGTCACTCACGAATGCTAACGTCAAAAAAAAGGAGTGACTTTTTAAATCTAAAATTTCAAACTATGGGATTTTAAGCCAACGCTAATGATAAAATTCGCTTTTGCAGTCTTTGTTCTACAACTCCCACCATACATAAAAACACGAAGTGTTTCTTGTAGGAGAGTAATTCGGAGCTGACAAAAAAGAAGTAATTAAGTTCTTCAAAATTATTCGGAAATAGGTGCAAGAAATTTCATGTCGTATGTACATTTACTTTTAATTAATTACCTTGCAATGATTTGTGACTGAATCATGCGCATGTCACATTAAGAAAAAATATCACACAGGTTTGGATACTTGACACGTTTTAGCAGCTCTGTAATCGCTATAACTAACGTCAAACGGCTTCGACATTTATTCTTAGACATAAACATGGAACAATTCAAAGAATTTTAATCCATTTTAGGAAAAAATTTCACGTTAGCAATATTATTTCTTGCAGCACAAGACAACGCACCTCTGAACACGTATCACTTTATTCGAAGTTTTCTTTAACCTTTCGTCTTGAGAGCATTCATGGAGGTCGTCCTTAGAAACTGACTGGAAATGTACAACCATTTGAGACAGGCTTTCTAGAAATCTCCGTCGTGTTATCTCTATCAGCAGAACGATCCTCTCACCAGGCTTGTTCACCGTATAATTCCTGGCTTATACACCGAAAATAATCTGATCGTCTTGGAGTTGCAAGAACCTTTCCAAGGCATGTTGGTGTACACGCTTTAAAACTCTTCATTGCGGCTTACGGATTTCAAATTGAGATGGTTCGCGCTTGTGATGCTGAAAAACTGTTTCTTATCATAACTCACTTCGCTATTTTTCAAACTCATTTTTGTGTTTGCGAATGAATATGAGTAGTAAAACATACCTGAAATTAAGTGTTTTAAGGAGGTAAAGTCTGTCATCAGATATACACTACGTCCATGAAGAAATTTTAGGTAATATTTAACCTTTTATTCTGGACTTGTAAAGATACGCATCAGCTTCGAGAATTTTGGCTTCTAATATATCGACTCATGAATATTTTTTTAATTCTGATCAGTAGTTTGTGAAGCTTATTAAAGCATCGAATCGATGTGGATATTCGAGTACAGAACGCACCCGGATTAAATTGTAAAGCTTAAATTATTAGAGTGGTGCAAAAGTCGTCGCCAAGGCTCGGTGTTGATAGCACAGAGATGGTGAGGCGCGATAAGTCTTCAAGAATGGTGCCGCAAAGAGACGGGATAGCTATTGCCCGAGTCACTACACGACTCTCTGACACAGACTCTTCGCATCTTGCACGTCCAATACTCACATGAGTTCAAACTCTGTCCAGACGCCTGTTGTCCGCGGTTAAGACCAAGATACTGATGATGTCGTCAACATGTTCAAATGGCTCTTCTTCTTCTCCTGCTTTTTCTTTGTTCATTTTTTCCATCTTCATCCTACAAGATTTCTAAGACAGTTTCAATCTCTGTTCAAGCTGACACTTGGCTATCGTTGCATAAAAGAGAGTGAATGTTACGACTTAATTAGGTACATGAAAATATTCCGTCTCAATTATAGTTTATTCTTGTTTGGACTTGGCTACCTGCAGTAAAGCGTCTTAAGATGAAAGTTATATCCAAACTTATGTGTTCGATAATTTTCAAGTGTAACGTTAAACTCCATGATCTATACTGAAAGTCGAACAGTATTTTCAAATAATGCTGGATCACGAAAAAATTAACTCCACTTCAATTGATCACATTGATGAAAATATCAGAACTTATGAAACAAATGAACTTAATTTCATCAAACACATCCTTCGAAATTTCTGCACGAGTCTGCCGCAATATCATGTATTTTGTCAGTGCCTGCATGATATCTAATCTTACCTGTTGGTCACTAATATGACGGAGTACTATATTAAAAATTTTACTTTTATATAAGCCAAGATTAAAGATTTTCTTTCCGCCTAAATTACCTTGAAGTCCTAGAGTTCATCTTCGACACAAAGTTGACTTCGTACATCACCCTAGTTTTCAAGTTGTTGATATATGTGCTGCACAAACCTGCTTTTTATGTTAATAAATTGTTTCATATTGTATACAGATACTTACAAATGAAGTATTTTTACTCTCTAACCTCCAATTTCATTCCCTGCCACTCATTGTAGCACACAGTTATCAGTTACAGCATAAAAGTAGACGGTAAAAAATAATTGGACTGAAGAGTATTTTATTACAAATACTGACAATTCTATATGATTCTCTAGTGAATGTGAGAAAAGTGCAGTACTTCCAATTGAACTTTGTTCTACCACGTCAGCATTCAATATCTAATTAAATAAGCTTCATGGCCAAGTTCAATATACTTAGGCTCTGAGTTAAGAACTCTGAGTCCGTACGTCTGCTTCGGTTTCTGAACTACCGCCGCCAACGCGTGTTAAATCTGACGTGATGCGTCGCCCGTATGTACACGTACACTCAGTGTACGAGTGGAAAATGTCGCCCAAATTAGTAGTACGTATTTCAGTTAGAGAAAAATTATAAGAAAAATTACCCCATCACTTCAGCTCAGTTCCAAACGTCTAGCTTTAATTTCACGTCTAGCTTTTATTTACTCATTTTCGATTTTATTCCAGCTTCATTTTGTTGATCAACTAAATTTTAACAGCCAGATCAGAAAATGGAAGAAAAACTGAAATTCATAAATCAATGTTAGTTGCTGATAACCTGTGACTATATTTTAATTTGATTACAATGTTTTCATATACTAATCGGACCAAGCACAGATTTCTATAAGAATGGTGTCATTGTTTGAACCAAACACTACTTAATTATAAGAACAAGTGCAGAAAGTCCAACTCTTGATACTGGAACTAATTAAATATGATAGGTACTAAGGAAGGGGTCATCAAGAAAGTGGAATTTCGCCGTACGCATTTGTATGTCAGATCATGTTTGTATTGATTTAGTTTTCGAGGTGAAAGTGCAAGGTAGTTAATCTTTAAATTGTGCATCATGCGAGATCAGGCAAATTTCGGTCAACCAATCGAATGCATGACTCAATGTAGATGCTTCGAGGTTCTCAACGCGGGTTTCTAGGACATTGTAACCTAACATTTGAGCGCCTATACAATTGCCGAGTTCAGCAGCACAGGAACCCATCTCGGCTGCTCAACTCTTGGGCATTCTACCCTTGAACTGAAGTAAAAAAGGAAAGTGGAATGTTTCATTTTTATCAGTAATGATCACCGTAATTGTATCATTAATGGAAATTTATTATTCAAACGAGACGAGATATTAAAACAGAATAAATTTGTTTCATAGCTTCGTACATCCAGTAGATCATCGTCTGATATTTGGATGCATCGAATGCAGGAGATGAATTTCACCTATTTACTTTACAACGACACACAAACAATTGTATTTATACTGGTCATCCCACTAGTGAAACACAGTTATTCTGCATCATTTCAAATCAATTCAGGAATTCCGCATGAGAAACACAGCTCAGTCATCTCCGTAGAAAAATCCAAGCCTTGCTTTTGTTTAAATCTGAGCTGAAATTGGCGAGGGAGGGCATTTGAGTCTGTCAAATATCAGCCCACTTGTCTCTAGTGCAGAGAGTGGAAGGTTTTAATCTTTACGACTGTGGTGACAAATGAGTCGAAGTGTTGTACCATTCCGAAGCCTTGTCGCATGATAGCCGTTGCTGTTTGATAGCCGCCCTCTCTTGTCAAGCTTGCCCGGCAACATTTCAAGTAATTAGATGCAAACGCTCTGCCTTCGTGTGAACCTTAACTATATTTGTTTAATAACACATCACTGCTTGTTTAGTAACACTGCTGCATTTGATTAGTAACACTGCTATATAAGATTAATAACACTGCCATATAGGATTGACCACACTGCTATAAAGGATTAATAGCACTGTTATATGTATAGGATAAGTAACACAATGTGATAAGGATATAATTATATGAACCTGGACAGCATTGAATTAAGATTTACCTAAATAGTTATATAAAATTGAATCAAACATAGACGATTGAAAATTTAATCACTTTTTCCATTATAAACTATAAGAGACTTCAGAAAGAGACATTTTTAGATACATACATGTTGCTTCAAGCGTTCATACAGAGCAATTATCAAAAATAATTATGATTTTTAAAAAATTTATTTTTTGCTGCAGTAACTTCCATAATCACAGTATGTGTTTAAATGCACTATTATTCTTTCAATGAGTATGATAAAATGTTGAATTAGTGTATAAGCGTCTCATGTGAGTTACAATTATCATAAATAACATGCAAAAAAAATATTTCTAAAAAGCGTGCTAACAAAACTGAAATCATAGTCTGATTTCTTTTCTGCAGAACACTTCTAATATCTATATTTTACATCAGTTAATGAACCTCTCAAAAAATGAATGAACACAGAGTTATAGAGAACTGATCTGCTGAGTCTCCGAACTCCAAGTCACTAACGAACTATGGAAAAAATTCTAACTTCCATCTGTTCGTAACATGCAGAATTTGCTTCAAAAAAAATTTGTGGCCAATATAGCTTTGCGTCCTTCAAGAAAAATTATATCAAAGATGTATGCAAGAAATGTTTCAGAACTTTGATGAGTTCTGGCTTGAGTTTGAAAAATCACATATGATAGGCGACGTGTTATGTGTTATTTATTTTGTATTTATAGTAAGACCTCAACATTACAACGTTGAAAAGAGCGTGTGCAAGAACCATTTATTTTAGACTTAGTGGTTAATAAAATTAGAAAAGATGGTCACCAACATATACATACATTATTATCATTATTGTTTTATTGTAAATCAGATACAAATTTGTAGTGTAAGAATAGTGAAAAAGTATTTCAGTGTAACTAACCTACGATTTCCCCCCGGAAATTAAATTTTTGATAATAATTCGTTCCAAACAAACGCTGTATTTTTTAAGTTATAAACTGAAAGAACTTCCATCAAATGATATTGTCGAAATGGGGTGAGATGACAACATTTTAAAATCAATAAAAAGACATTTATTGAACTTGTGTACTCGGAATACCAGGATTTAAACAGGGGCGATTAACCGTACCTTCATAACGACTAACGAAACTCTTTAGTTCACTAAAGAACAAGCATTGAAACCAATGCGATTGTTCGATGTAATCGTGGCCGAATAATTCCATACAGACCATAAAGTGGGATATACATGGCGATCGCCCTAAGTCCTATCTAATAGCGAAGCAAATACAAGACATTTGCAGTGTACTCATTAATCTGAACAGTGTGGAGACATCAAATAAGGCCGTTGTGAGCGCCTTACACACCCACATAACACGCTGCACGGCATGCGCGTCATACACTTCGATCTGTCATAAATCTCACCTGTGGCAAGAGAAAAACAGCGAGGCTGAGAGAGAGAGAGAGAGCTTGTCTCCGCCATTTTGGTTCATGGCTGAACCAATGTGAGGCCGGGGTCGCGTTCCCTCACACACACAGTATGCATGTATATGTGTATGTGTGTGTCTGTGTGTGTGTGTGTGTGTGTACATGTGTGTGTCTGTGTGTGTGTGTATATAGCTGCGTGGCTGCCAACTCTACACCTGTTCGAGCTGCAGATGTTTGTTTGAGTTCTTGTACTTCAAGTCGATGTTTTCGTGCTCGCTCTGCTACATCGATGAGTCCTAAAATCAAGCAGTGGTACATCGTGCTGTAAACCTTGATACCTCCTCTAGTTCTGGGACTTGACACCTGTTGTAGTAGTGACTCTTGACACGTTGTAGTAGTGACACATACCACTTATTGTAGTTGCGTGACTTGACACCTATTGTAGTAGTGGCACTTGACACCTGATGTAGTAGTGGCACTTGACACCTGTTGTAGTAGCAGGACTTGACACCTGTTGTAGTAGTGGCACTTGACACCTGTTGTGGTTGTGGGACTTGACACCTGTTGTAGAAGTGGCACTTGACACTTGTTGTAGTAGCAGGACTTGACACCTGTTGTAGAAGTGGCACTTGACACTTGTTGTAGTAGCAGGACTTGACATCTCCCCACCTTTGGGATATTACATCTTGTAACTATTCTGATATTCGAACAAGTAGCGCATACTGCTAAAAAATGGGCAAATACATCCCAGGACTTGAAGCTTTCGAATAAAAACAAATTCTAAACATCACATTTAACGAAAAAATTTAAGGTTAGAAGTGTGAAGTTGGCCTTCTTCCAATCCGTTGGAAAACGTCACATTCTAATTATCGTTTATAGTGTGTATATTAGTACAGTGTTTCTATATACATGATTTGTGTACCTGCATTTTTATAATTATAATACAAAAATACATTTATACGCTCAGTAAATGCAGAGTAACAAGAAAAGGAAAAGGAGTTTTGGGTTTCAAAATGTTTCCCTTTTCCAAAATCAAAAATGACTTTCCCTTTAAATCAAGCTATAAATGTATCAGATAATTTTGCTAGACCATGTGTTAGAGAACCAGTAGTTTGGTTTAAAAGAAAAATGATAGAAGAGTTACAACAGTTATAATAAACATCACAAGCCACCACGTTTGCTCTGTGTAGAAGCAGGTAGTGTTTGTCACACAGACGCGTATATAGCGTGTCTTAAACAACTAACTAAACATGTGGATATTTAAATCCTATTACGTAATTACGACCTTGATTTAACATGCATTTTGCCTCCACGTAGGAAGAGTGTCCAATGAAGGACGTGCTAGTACGGACAAAAGCTCATGAAGAAGAAAAGGCTTCTTAGTTGCCTTAATATCTCTTCTTTTTTTAATCTTATGCCAAGCAGGTAAGCTTGCTAGCCTGTCTAGATAAAATATTTCACACGAAGCGTAGAAAATTCCGATGGATCTGAAACCCTCCTCCTTGACTAGCTAATTTCTGTTTACAAAGCAGGTATAATAAATACGTAATTTGCCAACTTGGGTATGAAGCTGCAATAGATTATGGCAAATATTTGATATTGCAACACGTCGCTGTTGAAAAATATTCTATTATGTTACACCATTCTCGTTCCTGTTACCATATTCCATTCCATTCTGTTTTAGCACATTGTCTTTAGGCTCGATTATTGTTTTTCAATTGCCATCACAACCAAATTTTCAGAAGCTCGTCTGTAATCAACATATCTCTCGAATGCACTAACTTCCCAAAAATTTTTATTGCACTCCAAGGGTGTACACAAAGCATAGTCTTCAACACACGAGCTTGCCCTCCAATGTCTCCTGAAACTGAGGGTCTCAGTCGTTGAGAAACAGAAGTACATACAGGGTGTCTCAAAAAAATGTACTCACCCTTTAACCGTTGCTAACATGCTGTCTTCTTTGTGTTGCAGGTGTGAGGTTCGAACCTTTGCGAACATGATTAAATGTGATTAAAGAATCATGTTCGCAAAGGTTCGAACCTCACACCTGCAACACAAAGAAGACAGCATGTTAGCAACGGCTAAAGGGTGAGTATATTTGTTTGAGACACCCTGTATTTGCTAAAAAAACAGGGGAGTTCACGAGTAAGTTTAATGACAGGAAATGTGAAAAAACGTCATTTAAAGCTTTGCTAATGAGTGTTTGTTGCAACTTTATGTTAATATTTCTTTACAAGCTGCCAAGCATCAAAGTAGCTTTAGTCTTCTTACTAAACTTGTTTTCTGAAACAAATTGAATTACTAAAGGCGTATTTTATTTTATTCAATTAAATTTTGTTTACTCCAATAAGCGTTTTGTTTACCTATAAATGGGCGTGTGTCCAACACCCACAGGGGATCAAGAAGTTCAAACGCTTGTTCACAATGGTCGTGGTCGTGTAGATACTCAAACTGACACTTCTCTTAATAACAAATCCTTGAGGGAGAGAAATAAAACGCCCATCCTTCTGTTGTTATTACATTGCTTCTGGAAGTCTCATTTGTCTTGTGGTTCTGTTTTACTTGTTATTTGAAGTCTTACCTTCATGTCTTCTAGTGGCTAAAATGTCATACTTGACTTGTTAATTATTATTTGAAGGCTTACTCCCATGCTATTTAGTGGCTAAAATACTTGATTTCCACTCAGGAGCCCTCAATAACACCGAGCAGCTTAAGCCCACAATAACCAGTCATAGTAAAATTAAGTTGAAAATGGTTAAAAGCTTTTTCAACTCTTAGAGAAAACTTTAAATGATGTTCCATGACACTCTTGCCCTTAAGAAAGAGTAAATATTTTGAGATATAATGAGAGGCTTTTCAGTTCTCTCGCTCCCGAGGCCGTGTTGACATTATGTAAAGTGCCAGAGATTTATGACTTCCCATGAGTGAAGAAGTCACAATTAGACCGCACTCTATCACGAACTTGAGACACGCACATGTTCGAAATTACAAGATTTGAAAAGTCTCAAAAATACATAATTGAAAATTAATATTTAATCAGAATTAACAGTGAAAGTAGATTTAGGATTCCTTCAATAATTCATAAATTTAAAGTAGTTACAATCACTACTTAATCAATAATGCAATTAATAAATTACAAGCAAATACAATTTCAATAAAAATTTTGTTTCTAACTGAGCTTTCAGTCGGAGATTGTAAGCTAAAACATGGTGGTTGAGGAGTGCATTTTTTCGTTACCCTATAAAGTTAGGGTTACTGTGGAGAAATCTGAATTCAGATCTCCCTACCGAAAATTGTGTTTCAAAGTTAAATCGTGATAGTGACTCAATATGTACAACGTCAAATTTGCATGCAATTAATTCTAATCTTTAATAGCTCATCGTATTGAGCTTATGTCCAAATAATTAAATTAATTAATGATTAATTAATCTCGTAAAGTGCATTTAAAATACATATGATTATGTACAAAACACAAATTTTATGAACCAATACAGGTTTGGCATAAAACTTGCAACGACGTTACATTTTTCAACGAGAAACTAATTGTTGAAACTTAAAAATCCTTCGATCACCATTAATGTCTCGAGCGCTTCTCGTTACAGTTTTAAAGAAGTAGCATTTTTAAATAAGCCAGGACTCGGACCCCACAATTATTGTGTCCAAGAGTTGCACCGTGAAGCTGGCTGTCGAAGGATATATACGTCGGGACTGGGGCGAAGATCAACTGGAAGCGTTTAGGTTCTTATCAAGACCAGATCTTAAAAGGGTTCCTATGTAAGGCTGAGCTCTCAGACGTGCATGGCAGGCAAGGCTTCCGAGACTCGCCAGAGATAGGACCCAGCGCGACAATCCTCTCTATCTTGCGAGCTCGATTAGGAATGGAAAACAAGAAGTTTAGCTGGAATCATCGAACAAGATCTCCTGAACCTGCTCAAGAAAAAGAGCATCGGCGCTTGTATCGCTGCGAATTAAATTATTCTGACGCTTGATTCGTCGAGAAAAACAACTGAGAATATGGGATGATACGTTCATTGCATCTAATTTAATTATTCTCAAGTTTTACTCCGTGCGATGACAGGAAGTTGTCATTCTTTTTCTATATGACGGTAAAATTTCACAACGATTTTGAACTAATATTGGACAAGTAATGCGGTTTGCAGTAAGTTTTTAAACAAAATAAAACTCAGGCGATTTATTAGATCTGGAAATGAGAAAAAACATTTTCCATGCATAATTTCCATGTGTGTAAGAAAGAGAACAACTGGTATTAATAAATTTCCAATGGCAGCTCAGTGTATAAACACCCTTCGTAAACACAAATTTTCTGGGCAAATGACTGTTCAAATGAAACTTGTGCTATAAGCCAAGCAATTCTTTCAAGCTTATGCATCGATACGTAAACTAGAGTCGCTACAGTGCTGCAATTTTTTGACACCCATCAATGGTCTATAATAATTCTTTCCTGCAAGTAATTCTTTACTCGAGATGTTGGCATGCCTAAAATCTGGTTATTAATGCAGTGAAAATGCATCTGTTACCCAGCAGGAAAATACGTCTGCTGCCCTGCAGGAAAAACTGCCCTTTGCCTCTCATGAAAATACGTCTGTTGCCCCCCATGAAAATGCGTCTGTTGTCCCTCATGAAAATACGTCTGTTGCCCCCCATGAAAATGCGTCTGTTGTCCCTCATGAAAATACGTCTGTTGCCGCCATGAAAATGCGTCTGTTGTCCCCCATGAAAATGCGTCTGTTAACCCCTTTGAAAATAAGTCTGTTATCCCTCATGAAAACACGTCTGTTGTCCCTCATGGAAATACGCCTGTTGTCCCTCATGAAAGTACGTCAGTTTTCCCCCATGAAAATACGTCTGTTGTCCCTCATGAAAATACGTCTGTTGTCCCCCATGAAAATACGTGTGTTGTCCCCCGTAGAAATACGTGTGTTGTCCCCCATGAAACAACGTCTGTCGCTCCGCGGAAGGCTGGCACCAGATTATCAATATCTTGTCTTCATTTGTAAATTTAGTATATGGGCCTCTTAAGCCCTCTCTATTATCTTCATCACAAATTTTCTGGAAACAATTATGCTTCGCTTCAGTCCTTGCTCGATGCTAGCAATAGAAATGTGAAATTTGATTTGAATATTAATTTGATTTTAAAAATCTCACAAATTGTGCATAAAACAATAAATTGTTGAATAATAAGTATTAATTTGGTTTTCTTTACCCTGCTGGAGAAAGGGCAGTGAGAAATTCTGACACAAATGGTAAATGTTAAACAAAATTAATGCGCATACAATAATCTTCATAAATAAAAATTGTTTGAGTAGCACGAGCAAGTAAAAATTCTTGTTTTTATGACTGGCTCACCGGAACTTCCTGATTGAATCATTAAACCATCAAATCTCTATTCAAACTTTTTTCAACCAATTGATATTTTAACGTGAAGGCCTCTTCATTTTTTACCTTGAAGATATCTTAATGCTACATCATCACCTCACCTAGATTTGAGTAGTTATTTTGAATAACTTGCCGTTTTTTAGCTCAAGACCAGTAAGATTATACCATAGAGTATAAGTAATGTCTTTTTTAAATATATCCGTGAGGTAAGATTAACTATAGTATCCATGAGTATAACTAATGTCGGTTTTAAATATATCGTGGAGTTCACACGAGTAGTAACTGCATGTAGTCATCATACTATAGGGTATGATAAATGTGAGGAACCATTGTTTGCAGAAAAAACAACGAATGCTAGTACAAATTTTACACATACTTAGAGTAAATTTCAAGTTCCAGCTCAGTTGGCCACCTGTTCTCGAGGAGATTTAAATCTGTGCTCTAAAAATTAATTGAAATTACGCTGAAATCTGTATTCCCGATGAACATTAGTATATTAATCATGATACTATCCTTTATCTAGTACATGTGCATTATAGACAAGCTGGAGAGAAGACTACCGGATGCAGAAATAAAGTTATTAAGAGCCTACGTTATTCAGAAATAGACTGTTCTAGTAGAGATGCAGCAAATAACACTAGCTCAACATCACTGAGTTTTCACGACTGTAACAGCCCTCAATGGTGCAAGTGAAGGATCTTGTTTTTCATGATGCAATTTCATGTCAGGACAACGATTTTCTTCGAAATAATGCAAAATATACTCCCTTATAACCCATTTAACCCTCGAAACTCTGAGAAAGTCAACAAGAAGAAGGATTAAACATCAAACTAAGTTCAATTTACGCCCCAGTGGCGTGCCTATCGAAATCGGACTTTCATAACAAATAATACTCAAAAAAATCTGTCTGCAGCCCCCGACGATCATTCAAGTTGTTATTCGATTTGTGCCGCTAATGCGCTGCAAGTTCCCAAATATTTTTAAATGAACATGTAGGAGATGAAGTACGCTGACTGAGCATAACTGACTTGAATTTCGATTCCTTTTGTCTGCTGAGTCTAAGCTTCGCTTTCACTTCTATGTTAAGAGAATAAGGCCACAGAATCCAGAGAATTCAAAAAAACTTTTTTCTGTAGGCTAAAGAAAAAATTAAATGATATTTATTATTATTATTATTGCCATCTGCGCATTTAATGCATTATTAATCAGTAATATAATTTTTTAACATGCTTTTAACAGTACTTGTATGATTGATAGGAATCTTCTTAACAGACTTTAAAATTTACCGTTTTTTCATGTATTTCATGTTAGCCATGCGTGAGGACCTCAATTATGTTTGAAGAACCTAAACAAAGCATCTCAAGATGCCCGTCTTTTCATGTCACGATGCAAAACTGATCACCTTTTTTCTCTTCATCCGTCATTTGTTTACGGTAGAGAAAAATTAAGGAAACGAGGATTCATCTTAAAGTGTCTAAGTTCAGTAGTCGTGTTCCATTGTTGCTGAAATTGGCTTCAGTGTTGAGCAAGCAAATTTCTTAGTGATCACAGGCGGCGACTAATTGAGAGACTGTTCAGAACAGTCGGCTTCTGGCACTACAACTCTACTCCCCGCTTGAAACAAACAAAAGACCTGAGAATGATCGAGTACCTGCCAAATCTTAGCGTTTATACTTGCTTGCGGTTGCTATGTAGCAGGCTTTTGATGCCGATTCTGTGAAAAGAGTACTGTTAGTGCATGCTAGCTGCAGCTTTGAAAAAGAGGTTTCCGGATTGTTATCAAATATTCCATTTGATTCATGATGAGGTCACAGAATTTGATTCCCGATAGTCACAGCACTGACAAAACTACAACAATATTTTGATACTTTTTCTTGTATTAAGTGTGTCATTTCGATTGATTTGAGATTAAAATGTTTACCCCATCGGTGCCTCGGCGGCTCAGCTGCAGAGATGCAACTTTGACAGTGGGTAACCATTAGAAAACTCAAAAGGCCCACCAGAGGTGGTCAAGAACAAAAGCCATGAGATTATCGTGGGGTATCGTGCTTATCGCGGCCACGATCAGGCTGGCCGCCACTGAGTGCGTGCGGTAAGCCTTCAAAAACCTACAAGAATAAAAAACCAGCACGCATCACTACCTGCTCAAGGGGAGGGTCAAAACCAACGACCGCTAACGAGCTTCATTAAAAGTCGCAGCTTCCACGTGTATTATTTAGGTACCCTACCATCCTCCAAGCGACACTTTGTTTGTTTTTCACAATCCCGAGTTATTGAAGAGATTCCCTAATTTTGAAATGATTTGTCATTTTCTACGAGCATCACATGAACATGCATGGAGTACGTTGGAATTTTTTCTAGTGTGCATCATATATTATGATATTGACTTTGATAATCATCAATATGCTCGAGTAATTCGTGAACTTAAAGGCAATAAAGTTGATCCTCTTTAAAATAATTCATTTCAATATCCACTGTAGAAAAAGGAGCTCGAAACTCTTCCGATGAAAACAAAGCAAATTTTGCGACATTAAAACACTTCCACGACGCAATGCCGTGATCTTTGCCAGAAAGCGGTAAATAATAACCTCTAATTTTCCTGACCTTGTCAGAAATTTGTCAATTTTGAATTTTTTTTAGACTGAATGACTATGTTTATGTACTTTTTTCAAAGATTTCAGATGAATCTATTCGAGAATATATTCCAAGATTTCCTAATCCACACATTTGCTGGACTCTTAGAACCTGTAAAATAAAGTATTATCACTTGAGTATGAATAACACTACAATGTTGGAAGGATTGTGTGCGTGCGCTGTGGTCAGAGTTTCGTGACTAGCATAAATTCTAGTTAAATACATGGATACTTATTAATTACAACAAAAAAATCACCATCATGCGATTATTCCGACGTCTTCTAAGCAAAATTCGACGACGTAAACCAAATTTGTTTTACCGACGCTCGTATTTTGACGTGAGAAAATTATTCAATTATGAGTTCACGAATCTGATGCAAGTTACGAATAGAATATAATTGAAAGATACATTCACATTCAATAAATTCTTTAACCGAGAATATTAAGGGCAGTGTTGAAAAACCTTGTTTCATTTCCTGTTCGGTTGAATTACTGAAGTTATGTAACTGAAATAGTATAACTGATGTAGTTTAACTACTGAAGTAGTATAACTTTTCTGCGGTAAAAAATAATAAAAGATGAAAAATTCAACCAATTGACGCGAACATTGCCTGTTCTACTCGTTTGTTACGCCATGAATTATTTTGTCTAAATAAATGGTTGTACGGTAATACAAAATTTGAAAAAAAATTAACTAAAAGCGTATGGTGCCTTATCTTGTTCACTTACCTGGCTAGCCATAAAACAAGAATTTTCTCCCCATATTTGATGAAAAGTAAATCTCTACAGCAGACTCAGGTACTGCTTGTGAACTAATTGTGTTATATGAAAATGCCACCATATAATAATACGCAGTTTTTTGCTTGCTTGGTCCGTCTCTCTGTCACGCTGGTAAGGATTTAGATAGGAGGAAATTCGGTAGGATATACGTGTACATTGTAGGGTATACATTGTATTGTGGATATCAAAGGCACATTTTTCAAAGTGGAAACTTCCCATATTGTAGGGTATGCATTGTATTGTGGATTTAAAAGGCATATTTTTCAAAGCGGAAACATCTTTGCAAAACCCGCTCCAACTGACAGATCAAACGAAAAATTCAGTAAAAAACACGTGAACGTTTTCGAGCGAAGTCTACTAGTTTTGCAATAAATTTGTGACCTAGAGATTGTGATATGTGATTGTGATCATGACTACCACATATACATACATATATATGGTTAGAATATGAT
>VCRD01000052.1:414101-440812 GCA_006783055.1 Trinorchestia longiramus
AAGTTTTGATTGTTTAAATTATGTTCTAAGATTATGATGGTAAAATATTAGGTGTTTCCATTATTTTGTCCACCACCTGTACATATATGCAGTTAGATTATAATTTAAGTTCAACACAAATAGATATGAATAAACCTAGGTAAAGTAAAGTGTTTTTAAACTTTCGGAGTGCAATTGTGCCTTAAATGGAATGATCGTATTAAATACTTACTGTGAATAAAGTGTCTGTTGATTTTATTGCAGTATTTGAAGGTTTATGCCGAACCAACCTGTGTATAACTCTGAAGAAATCACAAATATTTGTTAGCGAATAATTTTCTTCTTAAAATAGAACTAGTTTATTTTGCCCTGACCTGAAACTCTTTCAGAGTTCTGCATCAATTAAGATCTTGTTTTCTGTATATGGTTGATCCATTACGAATAAATCAGTCCGATGTATGAGTCCGCCGCTAAAATTTTGTTTAGCATCCCTGCAACATTGACATACTTTCTACAACTAGAGGAATATTGATTGAATAAAAGAATATTATTTGAAAAGAGGAATATTGATTAATTAAACAAATTATAATAATTAAATAGAGAAATATTGATAAATTAGAGTAATATTAATTAAATATAGGAAGGTTAATTAACGCATGAATTGTATGAATATATCAAAAAACCTTATTGTAAAATACCCACTTACTCACATATATACATACGACAAATAGAACACGGTTTTTATCACGAAATCTGAAAAAAACTTGCACCATTTTTTTTAGTTTCATAAAATCTTAATTGTGATGATGACTTAAAACAAGAAGTTTAAGCGCAAGCACATGAACTGAAAAACGATTAATTATATTATGAACAATCGTATCTGACCACCCACACGGCTACTTTTTATCTGTGCTTACAAATGGAGAGCAGAACAGTAATTGTTCTTAAGAAATAACGTATGCGTAAGTTTTTTGCAGGTAAGGCAAAGTCTTCAGGTCTCGCAAACAATTAGTGAAGCCCTGTCGTAAGGATGAAAGTACCGCACGCGCCTGCATAAAAGCCCTACAATATATAATGTGTAACTTCAAGAGCAGCTTATGAGGAACACTGTTCGTGTTCATATACCTGTCATCACCCCCAATATTAACTTCAACAACTGTGCCTCTATAACTATTGGTCAATAGCAATATGTTAATATGGATCTTAACGTGGGCGGTCCTATCTTCCGCTTGCATATTGATGAGCTTATGAGATAAGGCAAGCGATTGAGAGGCAGTTTGCTGAACACGTGTTGAAGCTCATAAGAAGGGCTACTTGCGCTGCAAAATAGAGCAATACTTTTGTTGTAGATCACTCGGTTCGCTAAGATCTAATCTCAGTGACTTGAGCAAACCGTACAGTTGGACTAGCGTGTGCGCTATGCCATAATACGATCCAGCTCCGACGAACCACTTCGAAATTATGCTCACCGTTCTCAGAACGAAAACAGAGTAATGAGCAGACTTGTATCTCCAGTTTAATGGAGTTCTAGGTAATGAAATTTAGCAGAGTGGAAAGCCACCTGTCATTCTTGTACAAAAGGTTATTTTCTATTTTATAATTTCGTGTGATATTACTATCTATTCGACATATAACCTGTAATTGGTGGATTGAATTGTCTTTTTTACTATTATTGTCAGTTCAGTAAAAATGAGCCTCTTTTATCTTCTGGTGCGTCCACTGATTTGAAATTCTTTCAATTTGCGCTACATCGAAGCCTGCCACAGTCTCTTACAAAAGAGCGTCATCTATTATGAGACAAATTTTAATTGAGTGAAAATTACTTGAAGTACAATAAATAATTCACATAAATAGTGTTGGTCGCCCAATACGTTTTCTACCCAAAAACAATGTCCAAAGGTATAAAGAAATCAATAAATGGTTGACAAATTATTAAATCCTGGTGTTTATTTCTAAATTCAGTGTAATATGTTAAAAAAAAACGCAATTTCATTTTGCCAGAGTTTTGCGATTTGTTCTTTAGATAATAAGAGTTACGCCTGCAATCTTTCCTTCCTTACTTAAATAATTAGAGTTACCATGTCGCCTACTTGTAGCTCAATAATGTAATTTCACTTCTACGATCCCTAATCAACTATATTTTTCCACAAGTTTCATACATCGGCAATTATAAAAATATGAAGTCACTCTACTTGATCAGGAGTCGCTTCACTAGGTAATGCAGAATCACTGTGCACTTGGTCAGGAATCACTCAAAGTGGACAGGAGTCACTCTACTTGTTTAGGAGTTACTCTGCTTGATCAGGAATTACTCTACTTGGTTAGGAATTACTCTACTTGGTCAGGAATTACTCTGCTTGATTAGGAATTACTCTACTTGGTCAGGAATTATTCTACTTGGTCAGGAGTTACTCTGCTTGATTAGGAATTACTCTACTTGGTCAGGAATTATTCTACTTGGTCAGGAGTTACTCTGCTTGATCAGGAATTACTCTACTTGGTCAGGAATTATTCTACTTGGTCAGGAGTTACTCTGCTTGATCAGGAATTACTCTACTTGGTCAGGAGTTACTCTGCTTGATCAGGAATTACTCTACTTGGTCAGGAGTTACTCTGCTTGATCAGGAATTACTCTACTTGGTCAGGAGTTACTCTGCTTGATCAGGAATTACTCTACTTGGTCAGGAATTACTTTACTTGGTCAGGAGTTACTCTACTTGGTCAGGAGTCACTCTACTTGGTCAGGAGTTACTCTACTTAGTCAGGAGCCACTCTACTTGGTCAGGAGTTACTCTACTTGGTCAGGAGTCACTCTACTTGGTCAGGAGTTACTCTACTTGGTCAGTCGAGTGCAGCACCTCCTCTGCATGGTCGCTTCATCACCTGGCAGACGGTCAGAGATTGACTAAGCGATAAAAAAATGGGTTTGAATGGCACTAAAAGTCGGTCGGGAAACCACTCTTAGTCCCGCAGCAAAACTTTACTGGACGCCCCGTCTCGTTTGTCTTGACGCTTGAGTTTGTAAGCAATTCTATTGATCTTAACGTTCAGCTTAGGAATATTCATTCTGACAAGTAGAGCTCAAACCTTCGCTTCCAGGCAGTTCATTCTTTCAAACAGGTCATGTGTGCTGAAGGCTACATTAGCTACAGGTTTTACAACTAACAATGATCGAGCGCACTGTACAGGATTGTGTTCTTTTTCCAGATAATGGGTAACGTTCTTCCTTTAAAGAAAGAACCCGAAGAAGTTTTTCTTTAAGAAAAACCTCTACGAATGTTGTTATTTTAATATCCGATGGTATTTAAGTGAACTAACTCGCGCAATTTTTAATACAATCCCGGAGAAGAGCAGAAAATCTATAGAATTTATTTTTAAGATTTTGTGTCCGTAGGAAAAATTTTGAGAGTATTTTTCGGTACTGCCTTCTTGGTAGTTTAAGACAGATATAAAATACTCGAGAGACCACGCTGGTCTCGAGTCTCGGGCGGCCTATCACGCTGATGCCCTCACAGTGAGTGCTGACACATCATGAAGAAATAGCTAAAGCTTTGGAATAGTTTTCTCCTTAAGAACACTCCTATAAAAGTTTGACTAGGGGGAAATTACCTGAGTAAACATATGAAAAACTTAACTCGACACCCAAATGAGTGAATTCCTATTAGTTATATTAACAACGAATAGAAATAAGAATGCATTAGTTGTTTGTAGTTGTTAAAAGTAATCGAATTCAAGTTTCCATACAAGGTTTTTAAACCATCTGAAAATAAACAGCTCAGAAAAATGCTCATGTTACTTCTTTAGTTTCAAATAATATTCCATTCCAAACGGCTGAGAAGTATGGACTCAAACCGTTTGAGAAAATTACATTCATATTACATTTCATATTAGATTTTATTGCATCCATATTTCATTCATATTACATTTTATTGCACCTCCATTGATATTAAAATTTTTACTTTTCCACTTCATTCGTGCAAAAATTTACTCCAAAAACTAACCTTGCAACTCAAGTGCGCGGTACTTAGTGATGCCACAATATTTTTTCTAACACCATAATTGCCTACCACAAAGCAATTGCAGTGCGCACCTTGCTTGAGTTAAGGATGCCATCCTGCACCAGTCACAACACGACACCACAACACAGCCCTGAGCTGCACCAAATGCAGTACTGTCACAATTTAATTTTTGCTGCGTCTTGAAAAAACCACGTTTTTCGCAAGAACTATAACTATTGCTGGAGATTGTCATAATTCTGAATAGAAGACTTCGTGTTCAGGTGACACGCCGCAATATTATGACGCTGCTCAAAGAGTGTACACAAGGAAAAATAAGATTGACTGATGTGAACTGCAATCGTCTGATGCTCATGAAAGTCTTAGCTGTGGAAGATCAGAACTCCAGAAGTATGATAGTTATTTTCGCCAGCTTTTCAATAACAGTATTGGTTTTATGTACAGGCTGGCCTTATCAATTTATTTTGATGCAGTATTTCATTGAATAAAGTTCACAAAACACATGGCTGTGACTACCGATCCAGTTTATTATGTCTATGTGAAGGAATTATTGTGCATTTTAATCAATAGTATTTCCCGCTGCCTAGCTACCAAGGTATATTCTAACAATTAAAAAACGCTACCAATCATAAGCAACCCAATGAATTATAAAAGTCTTTAAACTTTTCATTTGAATAAAAATACTATAGCAAACTAAACTATTTACGACTCAGAAAGCATGACATAACTTTTCTAACTTTTCAATTGACCGCCAGCAGGCGCTGCCTAACAGCCACCAGATTGATTTCCCACATTTTTTTAGGCTCATTTCACAGTCTCCCTTTAAACTGATCGCTTCATCCTGCCCTTTGTTGGTCTTGACTTGCGTAGTTCGGTCCCTATTCATGCATGAATTATCACCCCAAGAGTTCCTGATAGTTTACACAGGCGTCCTAAACGGACAAATAGGAGGTACTTCTTCGAAATAGGAACATGTGCCTGTCCGTATTTCCGTGCGGAATTAGGCACGATCTCTGCAAACATTAACGTCGGAACGTGACCTCCTGCCTGCTTATCTCCAAGCTTCACCTGCATAAGAATAGCCCACTTCGCCACAAAAATGAATAAGTAAAGTCCCGTGCCTGCCTTCGATGAACTCAGTTCGAATTTCACGACAAATTTGCGTTGATTTAAGTAGTAATGGAACGCACTCATTTCTTGGGACTTTTTTTCGACCTAAGATACTATAAAGCATGGCACACGAAAGCGTTATTCTGGATACAAACTTAAGCTATAGAGCTTTAGAGACAACCTTTTTTGAACCTCCTATACCAATAAAATAATTTATTTTACTCTCATTGAGTTCATCATCGAAATACCATGCCATCAATCCTACTAGTGTAAAAAAAGTCAAAATTTAAACACGTTTCATCAGATTAATCACTGAAATTTCCTACATTAAATATTATATAAAATTTGAGTCGCAGCACAAACATAAAAATGAGCTGATAGTTTCATTCTCCTCGCCTTATTCTATTCTACGCTGCTGTGAAATAATGTTGCTGTGAATAACTGTGAAACTAAGTTAAAAGTATGCATATAATTATGTTGTAACTACTCGTATGTAACTGTAACAAATATGGAGTTATGTTGTGTCTATGAGTTATAACTAATCTATGAGTAATCACAGTCACAGTCAGTCTTTATAGGAAATATTAACACATGAGGAGAAAGCTCTCTATTAGATTTGAATTTTCAAAAAACTCCCTAACTTCTTCACCTGGTTTAAGTCAGGCGACTGACTTGGCATGGCTATTTAAATGTATTGATATTTTCAGACAGCTATTTCTTCGTATATTTTTCTGTGTGCTTTGGGCCAATACACTGTTCGAATTGTGTTCTTCTGTTTGAAGGCAGCGCCGTCTTTCCCTCATACATGATTTCTTCAATTACGTCCAAAAACTCCATTTCAGCTTCATCAGTCCACAACACTCCCAAAATGATTCATGCTTATCCATATGTGCAAGGACAAATTCCAACCGGGCATTTGTGTCTTTTCGATAGCATTGAAATTTTCCTAGGTGAGAGGGACTTTTAATAATTCCTACGCATTTCATTGTTTATTATTCGTTCAATAACACTGATACCTGATGTAAGTGAATTTTCTATCAACTCTTCATGAGTTATCATTAGATTCTGTTTAAATACGAGTAGCAATCTCTTCGGAGATCTAAGAAATATCTTGCGTGGAGCAGTAGATCTTCTTTGATTTTCAACATTTTTTATACCTTGAAATAAATGAGCTAATGGTAGTAGGTATAAAATTTACGTCTTCTTACAGCTGTCATTATCTCTGCATTGTTTAACAATCAGTTCTTTTTGTGAATTTTTACGATCTTTAACTCATGCCATGATGATAACCTTACTGTACGAAGTATCAATTCCTAATGTTTAGTTTGTATGTTTTGGATTGAGAATAACTTATGATTACGTTATGGAAACAATCTTGGGCATACTTCTGGAATAATCTTGAAATTAAAATCAACTTAGTAGCAGTAAAATAAACATTTAAATCTAACAAAAACTTTTTACCCTTATTATTAAAAAAACTATATTATAATTAATTAAAATCAGAACTGTTTTCTATGCATATGTTGTCTTTATGCACCTATAAACAATCATCATATAAATAACAACTTATTTAATTTGCTAGAACTATGTCAAATTAAAAATGTCTTGGTGTTTGAATATATTTTTTCTCCCACTGTGAATTCTTCACTTCGCGTATCAGCCACCGTCACCGCAAGCCACTGCAGGGGCGGCACCGTTGAGTTACTGTTCCATTTACAAATAATGTTCAAGAGAACTGCTGTGGCTAACTTAAAACAAGCATTAACAATGATAGTAATAACCGAAAATCTGGTATGGTTATCCGCTAAGTGCATTTGATCAGGCAATAACAGTCAACTCGTTCAAAGCAAACTACACTTCCTGTACATGCCAAGTTAATAAAACTTATGTATTCATTTGACAACTAGGACTAGCGTTCCTCTCCATGAATTGATCACAGCAGCATCATTTGAACTCATTGGAGGTTTGGCGGCAGTCAGGCAGCAGCAACAACGTCTTCTCGTCCGTCGAGCGAACGTCTACGTCGGCGAGTAACTGGTGTGCTGCCGCTGTTTGACACATCGTATCAACAAATGGGCGAGATTGCAATCTACTGTCTCTGCCCACACCCTCTCACCGACCAATTCCAACGATAAGCAGACGCCTGCTAATGATACAGCAAGCCTCGGAGACCGCATAAAGAACTTAACCAATGTAATTAATTGGTCGGGTTCCTTGATCGGGTTGCTACACACAGCAGAGACTTCGGACACACTCGAAGGCGTCATCATGCATTCCCTCGGTTGTCGTCATGTCCATGAAAAACTTGAAGTGGATGCGTCAATTTCTCTAAAACAGCAAAAACGAAATTATTTTTTGAATCATGGTCTAGGTGAAGAAACGAAGCATTCAATTGACTTATCTAGAAAGAGTTTTTCGAACAATCATGATATTGAGATTAAAGTTTGGACCGAGAAACTTGAGTTATATATACAAATCAAATTAGTTTCGTAATTTTCAATGAAACTCTGTGGTGGCATTCACATTTTCCAGGCTAATTAAATGCTCTGTTACCTCCGAGGAACTGGATAATTGCAGTCAGAATTTAAGAAACCAAGCAACAGATGCAGCTCCCCTGAGCCGTCTCTCCTTATTTGTTTCATTAAACTGAGCACATTCCAGGAAACAACAGCTCGTAGATTCGTTGTTTTTTGAGAGGTTCTAACAATGTTTCTTAAAATAACTTCTCTGTCCAAAATAACTTCAATAAATTTAAGACCTTCAGTATGAATAAGCGAACTTTGGTCAGTATCAGTTTATTGAAATAAATTATTAAAACCAATTCTGTAACGAGTTCCACACTAGGCTTTAACGTGGACAACATTAAGAACAGCACGGTTAACAAATTGTGAAAGATTTCCTGAAAGATTGTTCTTCGATGTATTGTTTGCTGATGTCAGAGCAATATCGCTTTTAATTACATGGCAGTGTTCATAGCTAATGGACATAATGCAGATGCTTGAATTGTACTACCAATTTACGTTGTATGGTTTGGGGAGTTTCATATTATATGCAGAAAATGGAAGTCGAAGGATAAGGGAGAGAAAGTAAACTTCAAAGCACTTGTGAAACATGATGGATGGGAAAAACATGATGAATAAAATGTTATTCAGTCAGGTATATTACAGACACTAAAAAATGGTAAATTTTGCAGGTGTCGTGTGCAAGTGGTATAAGAAGGAATAAGAATAGCGAAACACAACAATGCAGAGTTATTAAAGTCATTGCGAAATTATTTCAATTTGTTTGAAGTCATCAAATTTTTCATATCCATCTATCTCTAGAAAGTATTTGGTAACCTGATTCACCATCTGATAGTAAATCTTATTTATATAAACTTTTCAGTGCATTGACACAACAACATCTCAGCACACACAATGTGAACACTTTCACATATACATATAAAGCAATCCAGGGCGATAATATCTCCTCACTATATCTTCCGTGCAAGAAATTTCTCTGCGGTTTTGACGTTCCTACGCTCAGTACAAATACCTATTCACATTATGGGCTCATAAACGCACTGTTTTCTCCCATGAAATCGATCTACCGGCCGATACCCTCTTCTGGCCAACGCATTCCTGTCCGAGACAATTTTGGCTTCTAAACTCAGCTTTTACGCAACAAGATGCGCATTAAAATGTCGCAGGGATCGATGAAAACTAGCCGGGATGAGATCACACATGCAAGGAGCAAAACACTGTGTTACGGTTTGTAGCCTAATGGACTACCCGTGTTACAATACATACACATTCTCCAGTGGCTAATTTTACCATTCACACAAGAGTCGTGGTGAAAAATGCCCAAACTTGGATGCTGTCGATAATAACACCGTGAATCTAAGTAGCCTTTCGCCCCAAATACTCAATTCAGGTCTTCTGGATTAACTTTAATCGAAGAAATCTGGGTAAACTTAGCGAGTAACAATGTCATTAATTTGAAATTAGTCCGCCAGCTTTGAGAGATAGGAAAAAAGTGCAAGATGGCCCATAATTCAGCTCAACAAGCGTTTTGCGGGGACGTCGGTGACGCTCTACAATGTAGCATCTGCAGCTCGATAAGGCCGTGGCGCATGAACTTCTTTAGCGGGACACTTTCCTGCTTGTTGCCTTCAACGATACTTCTTGATGAAAGACAGTGAGGATAAGAGATGTTTTGATAATTACTGAACTTTAAAGACAGTGAGGATAAGAGATGTTTTGATAATTACTGAACTTTAAAGACAGTGTGGATAAGTGATGTTTTGATAATTACTGAACTTTACTTTAAAGACAGTGAGGATAATAGATGTTTTCATAATTACTGAACTTTAAAGACTGAGGATGAATGATATTTTGATAGTTACCGAATTATTGTAGAGGGCAATCGCTTATGCTGACCAAAAGGGTAGAGTAGATTTATTCCACATAATTTACGAAATAAAAAGTTTTGTACCCCAAAATTATTTCTAATAAATATACAAGACTTTCCTCTACAATCGGTGAATAGTAGCTTCAAATTAAAATAGAATGAAATTTAGAAGTAATGTTTATAGCAAACGAAATTTTTATTTTCGATAACTACATTTGCCAATTCGGCAAAACACTTCCTAACTGTTTTTCTGAAATTATCTTAAAGAAATACGTGTTTTCTCTGTGTAAAATTCAGGACGACATTTTCCTACATAGTTTCCCCTAGATCAAAAAAGAATTGTCGCTAAAATAAGAGGAAAGTGTACTACGTACACAAATAAGGGTTTCTCATTCCTCTCGCTCCTGAGATCTTACTGTTCATTTGGACAGTGTCTGGCATGAAAAATGTGGTAACGATCTTGCGATTCACGGGGAGAGACTTTGCCCAAATTTTGCATTTTGAACCCATGTACCAGTCATCCCTGCTTAAAATATCCTCTATTCGTAACTGGGACACCAGAGGATAATAGTTTTTCCATGTTAAAAGAGCATTTCTCTCTTAAATACTATCTGAAAGAGTTCAATAACTGCAGAAAGAAAGGCTTCTTTCCACCGCTTCCATAACACAGGGGCTATTACATACTATGACGCACAAGAAGTATTCACTCATACCACCTGCCTTTCATGAATAAATAGTGTTGCTGGTAAAAAGGAATCGGCCCATTCTTGCGTGTTGACCTCATGGTCAGCACCAGAAATACGAAAGATAGTTATTAAAACTTAAAGAAAAGTAAAATTTGAATTCACGAATTATCAAAATATCCCCAAAATTTTCCCGTGTTTCGGAGAGGTGAACGGACATATGATGACTTCCACTAATCACATAAGCTACAGAGGCCCAGGTCAAATATTATTCAAATTGATCCTAGTGAATTTGTTCACTTGCTTACAGCTTTACTCAGCGAGATAAATACGTATTGGCCACGGTGAGATGTTGTCAGTGTCAGCGTAAGGGATGTCGTCATTTAATATATTAATACAGGTTGTTCATAAAGTTTCTTCACCATTTAAAAATTTATTACAAATGCAATTGATAAGACATTTTTTTCAGATTTGTTTTATTGTGTTTAGTGTTTATTAAAGTTTTTAATCATATTTTGCATTTGTGTGTTTCAGGAATCCTGTTTGTGAAAGAGGTGCTATAGAGACTTTATGAGAGACTTTTATAAAAGACTTTATGGACACCCTGTAGCTTCATTTCACCTGACATATGACAATATTAACACGTCCTAACTAATAAACGCTAACCACTATTTCACGTTCACGTAGTGGTATTCCCCTGGTAAATATATTCATTATTCTGCTTCTTTCGTTAATCTCATACCCTATCGGGCTATGTTCAAGGAAACTACAATTCAAAATGGGGACTTGTGATGAAAAGTTCTGCTTTCAATAATAAAATGCACACTTGTAGTCCTTGATTCTGTGGTAAATAATATTTAAATGCTGCGCTTCCATTGATCGGTCGTTTCTTTCATATGGATTACAGTCTTTTGTTTCAAAAACTATCTTGTTAAAGGGCAAGTTTAATTTCCATCATTCCAACTCAGGTAAATCTGTATATAATTTGCAGTAGATGGCTTGTAGCGTAGGATAAAACTCAAAGCTGCATTGAAATCAGACACTTTACCGTTTTATGAACTTTTGATAGTAAAGTGAACATTCTTATACGTGAACTGACAACCAACTTAGAAGTAATTGCATTCTATTTTTTAACCTCTAGGCTTCAACTCCCAAATCCCAGAAATACAACTGGGTATGTGATCTACGAACTCGTTACCATCAAACACTGCATAGGTGGCAAGTTTTACCAACAAACACAGCATCAGCGGCGAGTTTTACCAACAAACACTGAATAGGTGGCGAGTTTCACCACCAAACACAGCATAAGCGGCGAGTTTTACCAACAAACACTGCATAGGTGACGAACTTGAGTTGTCTTTGCACCCACGTTGTGTTTCTTGGTGAAAACGAGCGTGCTTTTTCTAGTCACTTCACAGGCGGCGATCTTATCTGGGGTAACAAATAGCCCCAGATACGCCATAATTCGGTAGCATATTTCTCAGTCCTCTCCAACAAGTCGCTTCGATTTCTACGATTTTGGAGCCTTCGTGCTGGCGTATCTGGGCATTTAGATATACGCCCTGGGAAACTATTCCTTACAAGAGATAAGCTGTTATCTTTTAATTAAAGGTACTTAATAAAGAAACGAGAAGATACGCTTGAAGTTTTTAATCGAGCTGTTTGTTTTTTGCGTACTTTCTTATTCGTGATAGTTAAATTTTCTTTAGAGTAGATGCCATTGTTAAGTAGGAAATTTCTTTCATGGTTTAGAATTTGAACAGAAAATTCTGCGCTTTCAGGTTTCTAGAAAAATTGATGAACGAATTGAGGCCAAAGTTATTCTTAAAATATTTACAGTAAAACAATTTATTGTTTCTGTTTTCACACCTGTAAAACATCAAATAATCTGATAACAGAAGAAATCTTAAAATTTGTCTTTTACTTTTAGATATACTGTAGAACGAACATTTTCATCAGATGAACTATTAGGAATAGGGTACTTATTCAAACAAAATTTAAGATTAAAAAAATTTTATTCAACATGTAATTTGGAAAATTTAAACAGGGAATCCATTTTCACTCATATGCGTTTTGTTGAAGGAGCAAACAAAGTATAAACAAGACTTACTTAGACTTAGACTTAGACTTAGACTTAGTGCCACAATAACAAGTATATTTTAAAGTTTGTGGTCGACGTCTTGTAAGATTTGTAACAGCCAACATCCTCGAGCGTGGTGGTTTGTTACAAGTTAACCTTTTACCTAACCACATCACTAATAATTTCCGTCTTTGTCAACAGTAAAAGAACAGTTGTAAGAACAGTTAGTTCATAAAATGGTAAATGTATTTTACTGAAGTCATAAATTTGTGATGTGTAAAATTCGAAGTTTTCGAGAGAGCATGGCATCTCTAGGTAGGAGGCTCTATTCGTTGAAGATTTGTACTTTGCTTTAGTTCGGCACATTCAAAATACTTGACAAAAACTCCAAATAGGCCAGCAAGCATCATCATAAATCTTAAAACTCAATAAGCCACGCAGTGAGAAAATTCAATATCATTTTTCAAATGCCACAGAATTGTCGACAGTGTCTGAGGCTGAAAGAAGCACAGGTTTGTGCCTTCTGAGCGACTCTAATTCTACTATCTTACTGTTATCCGGACATTGGTGTACATAAGGTCGGTATGTTTGAGCATCTTCGCTCCTCCACAGAGGGAACACTTTCCACGGTGCTTGCTATGCATAGGTCGGCTGCGTTATCATGCGACTCTGCCCTAACGACAACTCCTTATCAGTAGGGCTTGTTAAAGATGTTCCAGAGCCATACCGACCCAGGTTTCGAACCTTGGTCTGGCCCGTGTATTCTCGCCAGTAATCATAGACTTGCCCAGCGTCGAGTTTCGTGCTACCATCACTAACGTGGGAGGAATACCTACCATAGAAACGACTTTAAAGAACTTAGTTCTTTGAAGATCTTTGAGAATTAGCTGTGGAGGAAAGAATGTATAGGAGTGATCAAATGGTTCGCTTCACAGTCAGTCAACGAGCGTTGATTTTAAGGAGAATGCGTGAGGAGAAGAAGCGACTTTAGTCGTTTACAGCGAGTGGAAGGGAATTTCTAAAAGTGTGCGTTAAGGAAATGCAAAATACTCTAAAAATTAGATATAAATAGTGAATTTTAAGAAAAGCAAAATACGTAAACTTACGAATCAATTGCTAACCTCATCAGATGAATCTTATTTGAAAGTATTCAAATAAGGAAAGAATACATATGACTGACTAAAATGCAGATTTTAAAAATTCTTCAGGAAGTAATTTGAAAAATGAATGTTAACCGCAGAATGACTTCAAACTGTAAAGTTTGCAAAAAGTGAAACAGAACAGCATAAAACAAGCACAAAGTTATTTTCTAAATTATATCAGCTAGACTTAAATAGTAGGAAAACTAAACAGCATAAACGAGGTTAAAATCCCAGGTTTTTTTACTAATAAAATATCGGCTGTGATTTAAAATTAAATGCAACGGTAGAGAGAAAACAAAAATTTCCATATTAATTGAGGGAATAATTTTTAAACCCCTTCTATGATATTTTATTATTTGAATCAGTAACAAATCATTTACGTAGATGTATGTTTCTGTAAGCGAATGTTCATTATCAAATCTTGATGAAGAGATTTGAATTGCAATATAATATTTTTGAATACATGAACACAGGAATGTTTCAAGCAAGTGTTGTAAAAACTCGAATCTTGAGAGACCAGAATTTTCCAAATAATTTAAATGATTTTATCATTCAAACAATGTAGTACTAGATTATCACTAATGAAAGGATGTATCTAACTAATGACAATAAAAAGCTTCATAATTGATAGAAACTCATTTTAAGTATAACAGTTGCAACATTTTTCTTCTCAAAAAAAAACATCCTCTAAATCAAAAACTTTTTTTTACCATTTGGACGAGCTTGGTTTTTTATCCTACTCTGAATTTTTGTCTTTTGTCAAAACAAATTGCTCTGATAAAGTAGATTGACTTTTCTTCCCATGTTTCAATTATATTTTCTGAGTTTGATTTACACCAGGTATTTAAATAAGTGATATGCAGTATGAGAGATATTAGTGGGAAATAAGAACCGATGATGCAAAAAGCTCCTAATTAAAGTTGTGTAATTTTTGAGCCGAGTTATGAGGGTGAACAATGTCATGCATGAAGAAAAACTGAGCCATCTCTGTTTAGTAGTGAATGCAATTTTTCAAATTTGTTTCTCACAGAAACCATTTGCTGGTACGAAGAGATTATTTTTTTCCTACTGTTTTTTTTAGTTGAACTTCTGAAACTATGTCACTGCATATGTGTAAACACAACGTAAAACGAGAATAAATAAAGATAGTTAAAATTGCGAACATTTCGCTCATGTCGTAGTCTGACATTGTTTAATCCTTGAATGGATTTAATCCCTAATCCCTAAATTGATTTAATCCCTAATTTATTAAAGTGAACAACTGAATAAATGAATAGAAGCAAAGAGGAAGAGAAGACGAAGAAAACACTTACAACTTCATCGTATATTTTTTACGTATATGATGGAAATGTCTTTTGTTCTTTCCTTTGGAATTTTTTTAGTCATGGGTGAGTACAAGAAAAAGGCCTGTCGATAATTTGTTGAAATCTGAGCGAAGTTTTTACATCGAATCAAAATAATAAAAAATGACTCAAAGAACCAGTAATTGCAGTGAATTTTATGGGCGACGAAGACTAATGAATAACTAATAAAATTAATTCGAGAACGGTTTCAGTTCGCGTTGGAGTTGAGGTCCTTTTATAATAACTCATAAATCACTTGACCAGCATATCAAAATTATGAAGTGGCAGTATTTAAAATTTATTTTCGAAAATTTTAACTCTATATTGCCTCGTTTTAAAACTTGAGATACCAACAAGCTTTGTTTCTTCGTTGAACTCTTGTGTCAAACTCAAACTCAACCTCATGTCCTCGAAGTCAACCTCATGTCCTCGAAGTCAACCTCATGTCCTCGAAGTCAACCTCATGTCCTCGAAGTCAACCTCATGTCCTCGAAGTCAACCTCATGTCCTCGAAGTCAACCTTAAGTTCTCGAGTGACCGCAGCAAACCTGAAAAGAAAAGAAACGAAGAAAAATAAAGGTGGTATAAGTTTGGTTAAACAGATGAGAAAGTCTATCACGAAGACTTTAAGTTACATCTCAATCATTATACTTAAAGTTTGTTATGGCCTATTTAGTCATTTAAAAAGTTTGTCTTAAGAATTTCATAATTAATACATGCTTTTATTCAAGCATTTCCGCCATGCCACAAAAAATAACTTTATATGGCGGTTACAGTTTACAATTTACCTACATCGGAGAAAAAAAGCTATTCAACAGAAAAATTATAGAACACGCTAAGAAATATAATTGACGTGCATAATTATACTGAAAAAAATAAGTTATCGTTAACGGCATTATTAAAACGATTTATATTTTAAGTGTGCATGGGAACTTAGCGGTAGTGAAAACAGTAATTTATTGCTTAGTTCTAGGAATTCATGTTTTGGGCGATGGTAAACGTCATGTAGAGACTGCAGAAACACACACTCTTGAAATATTTTCCTGGATTCAAGACCTATTAGAGAAGTTAGCTCCTCTATGCTTCACAAATAATACCTCAACTGAGAAAAAAACAAAATCCGAATAAATGTTTAAAAATCTAAAAACAATGCTCAAATCAACTTCACAGCAATTTTTGGCCTGTATCTGGAGGCCCACAAGTCATGTCAGTGTCAAAATAAAACTGTCAGGAGCATAATTTTGAGAAAAAAAGGAAGCCCATGGATAGAAATAATAACGAAGCTACTGCTGGAGTCTAGCGTAGGGTGACTGATGTCTACGATTGACGAGACCGCTAGCAAGATGTAAACTCAAAACTTACGACTGATCACTTGGAATGCAGTTTTTACGCCTGTATTATGAATATGATAAACGTGTTCTTTGCGCTGTAGTTGCTGGCGTCAATTAATGCGAAGGAATTTTACAATTTATTCAAGATATAAATGTGCTAAAATGCTTGTATTAAATTATCATGCACAGCTTCACCATTAAAATGAGATTTTTACGAGCGTTATCTCGTGCGTGAATAATTTAATAGGAAAAAGAATATGTGGGCAGAATACAACCGCTGAATGCTCGAAATCACGACAAAAATTGCAATCCTGAAGGTCATGAGTTGCTTTGCTCTCTTGCAATACTTCACTTTAAAGTTCTGTAGTAAATAAAAATTATGATTTTTAAACGACTGAATTAAATATTATGGGACTGAACAAATTAATATGTTAAAATGAGCTCCATTAAGTTCGTAGTACAGAAAAAAATATTATTTTAAAGCGAGTCTGTTGAATGTTATAGTACAAGGTAAACGTTTTAAAACATAACTAGTGAATGTTTGTTTCATATTCAAAATTAGTGAATATGGAACAAATAAATACTTTAAAAGTGGTACATTAAATGTTGTAGTGCAGCACAAATTAACATTCAAAACTGTACTAAATATTGTGGAAGGGAAAAAAAAAATTTCAGAACAAGGATGGTAAATTTCATAAGGTAGATAGAGTTATTATTATATAGGATTTTAAATCACCATATGATAACTTAAGATTCTTCCTCACATGTACATTATGCCATTGAAACTCGTGTCAAACATTTTTAAAAATCTTAACGAAAAGTAAATTTTGTGTACGAAAGTCTGCGGACTTCTTTCACCAGAATTTACTTAGTTCGCCTCAATGCGAACTTCAACTCGTTCAGATCAAGGGGCTGACTTTACCATAATGAAACAAAAACTAATACAACGCTGATACCTTGTACTCTTTTTGGCAGTTCAGTATACTGATAAAGTTATTTTTTTCAGAAACTGGCCTCACTACTTCTCTGGTGGAGGCATTACGTTCAAGCGAAGAGATACATCTACAGCAAGCCTTTTTCTACAGTTTAGAATTATTTCCAAAAGAGACTGAAAACTGTTTTCGATTTCAGAGTTCATGCGCATGTTTTTAACTAATTTTTGGGGTAGTAAAACTTTTGTTAGACCTACCCCTTTGAAGAAAATGTGTGTGAAATCTATGATCTGCGGAGTCCAATATTTTAACAAATTACAATCAGGCTCTTATGAACCCGCTAGTTTTAACATTCTTTAACAGCGTATAGCTACAGCAGCACTTAGGTGTTAATTAAGTACATGTAGCCTTGAGTTTCCAAGGTTTTAAATTGAGTTATTTTTTTCATTTCTGAAGAAAAGTTGATCTTATGAAGAAATATCTATCATAGATCGAAGAAAACGATTACATGATTTATATAAATGGACAGAATTCAAATATTAAGCTATTTGGTGGCCAACATGAAGAAATTTCAGTCACACAACTTCTGCCTTCTTATAGTTTGGAACTGCTTTCATTGAATTACCACGGCAATAATCTGAGGTTATTTTTGCATGAATACATATTCATGAATACGTACGCAAACCGTAATGGTGAAATTGTTTTCAATTTGTATCATTTAAACAAAAATGATGAACTCAAAGCTTAGTTTTTGCTGTACAAGTTGAAACTAAAAATCAATGTTTGCATTCACCTCGAGCTCTACAATACCAATAGCATACTAAAAATATTTATTAATTCTCTGATAAAATAATTATTTACCTAAACCCTGAAATCAGATATTTTCAAATGCTCAGTATGCGATAACTTCAATGAATAGCATAGGAATCCCATGAAATTCTAATTGCATTTTACGAGAATGACTTTAACTTCGTCGTTCATGCAGTGTGTTAAAAATTTAAATTACTCCGTATATTGATACAGGTTATCAGAATTTCTAAACATGGTTGGACTGAAATTTATTGTGAATAATACGTATAAATTCATAGCTTGTAAAACAGATGAAGCTGGTCTTAAGAAGTAAGCAGGATTCAAGCTCCACGTTTGACTGCTGTGACCAGTACGGCCACAGATAATTATTTTAATGATGTTATTATTAATGTGCATTATTATTAATAATGAGCCATTAACTTTACTCCCTCCGGTTGCAAACAGTTGGTGCGTGCAACTTGTGACGTTTATCGGAAACAGTGGGTCCAGAATGAAAAAGTTTACAAATTTAAACCATATATTACACTTTTAATATATAATTCATTATGATGGCACGTTATGCTTCAAAAAAGTACAAGAAACAACTATAAGGAATGTTTTTCACGAATGTTTTTTGGAACATTAGCGCCGCAATGTTTTCCCGACTGTGCATCACCTGTTTTCTATTTTGATTGATGTTAGTACCATCATTATAGTGCCTGGTCATAGCTCATGGCTCGTCTCTATGACAACATTTCACGTTTTTGGATCACCATCATCGCGTTCTAGTTACGAAACCTACGGCCAAAAATTACCTATAGTTCGGTCGCCATGATTTCAGCTACTTTTATTTCATTTATTATAGTTGTTTTCAAGTTGAGAGAAGTCAAGACTGGTAAGGCACGGAAAAGCTAGATTAAGTCAACTAAATTTAGTGGTTGTAATTCAAGTGAGGAGAATTTGTAAAATCTACTGAAAGATGAATGAATGTTAAGATCAAAATTACTGTCGTACATTTGAAACTGGGAAAAAATGTGAGCTAGTGTACGTAAACACGAGTACTTATTATAAGTTGTACTTTAGTATGGCGGTTATTAACATTACCCCATTATATTTACCATAACCATTATTTTATAATATATTATTCATAATATATTCTAGTCCAACTATGTTTAGAAATTCTGACGACCTGGATCAGTATACAGAGCATTGAAAATTTTTAACATTATTTCAAGTGAATTTTTAATTAATGTACTCCTTCTGACTTTAAGAATGGTGTATACTTAATTTTAAATCGAACTAAAATTTAAAATAAAAACTTTAATCAGAGAATTTTTTTCTTTGCTGCTCTGTTAGCATTCGTTATATAAAATTATATTTACGTGTGTTGTGCTAGAAAACATTTTTGAATTTTTCTTGGAGCAGATCATGAATAGAAGCTTCCTAATGTTATGGACGAGAATATAACTGCTATATACAGGCTGAGTTGCTTAATTCCAATGCATCTCTACATCGGGAATTAACTTTGACAACTAACGTCTGTATAATTATAATTAATTAAACCTCAAAGATAAAATTCTGCATTCTAATATCTTATCACAGAAAGAAATAAGTGTAAAGAACTAACATTCGTACGTTCGTAACCAACATCACACTAGACATTGATGTTCCTTTTATTGCAAGAGGCATGACAATCGCTAAGCATTAAATTCAGGACACTGGTCTGTTCAATTTGTATTGCAAAAATGCTCCTATTACTTCCCTACTCAATTCAGTTATTTTCAGACTACTACTGTGATATTACAGTGGCATTTCAGATATACCTTTTACTAATAATACCAGCTAAGAAGTTATACACTGCAAGGTGATTTTCAATTATAAAAAGCTGTCAAGTGTAGATGTAGAAGTAGCTTTGTTGTTTTTGGTTACGTGTTAGGAGACACTCAGAAGACTACATTCGAGACATATTTTACAGTTGTATATGGCAAAGTTCATTTTAGACGTGGCACTGGGCAGTGATCATGTCACATATGGGCCGCTGGGGGGCTTGCTGCTACAGAGGGGTCAGTGTTCCCCGTGATCCGAGCACTGCTCTCTACAGGGACCTTATCATCCTGGTGCCCATTAACTGATAACAGCTGATAACACGGTGCTGCCCCCCGTGGTCATGGATAACGAATGGCAATCCCGCCCCCTACGACATCCCTTACCCCTTCTTCTTGGTGTTACAACACTTGATCACAGCCTTGGGGTAAATTACCCCCTGGGAAATAGTTTCTTCATATTGAAGTCAATTAGCGTTGCTAAAATAGCTAGGCGTTACAAATTGCTGACACAAAATAAATCTGGGGCTTCAATGTTAAATATAATAAACATTGCTTGAATAAAATAAATAAAACAGTTTTAGAAATCAGATGCAACAGTAAAATTTCAATACGACACACATGTAGTCCTTGACGTCTATTGAAACACACGCATAGTCCTTGACGTCTATTGAAACGCGCATCTAGTCCTTGACGTCTATTGAAACACACGCATAGTCCTTGACATCTATTGAAACGCACGTGTAGTCCTTGACTTCTATTGAAACGCACGTGTAGTCCTTGACATCTAACATATTGAAACACACGTAAGTGTAGTGCTTGAACTATAATAAGAGTCGTTCATGACGACTCTTATAAAAGATCGCTTGATGCCTTAAGATATCAATCTTAAATCGCCTACCAGATAACGCAGACGACTTCCCAAAATTACGCTGAATTTCAAAGGAATTTAACGATTTTTTTATGTGAAGTTTTCGTGATAATGACTACGCCATGTATCATTGTTGAGGAGTTGTTCTCTGGTGTTATCACTATGTACGGAATACGTTTTTAAATACTGTATTGTAGATATTTTCACAAATTTGCAAAATTTCATAATAATTTGCTACATGTCCTTAAAAGTTTTTTTTCATTTCGTAATGAGGTATCTCTACTTGAACTGTCGAAGTGAATTAATCAACAAAACTGTATTAAATTTGTTTTTCATTATTGATCTTATTAGACAAAGTCTTTGTATCAATGTTGAAATGTTCTTGAATTCCACAAAGTCAAAGCAGAGGCCACAAAAAGTTTTCAAACATTCTTCGAAAAGGGTTGAAAATTAGCTTCATTAATCATGGGCAAATGAATGCCTTGCGACCTACAATTACACGTATCTTCCTCATTCTTCATAGATTCTTAACTGATCTTTCTTTTGACGGCTAAAATTGATCAGAAATATAAACCAGTATCCTTCATGGGATGAGCTTTGAAGAGTCCAAAAATCAGTAAATCAATTAGAAACTTAGGAGACAGAGACACTGCAGGGAGTCTGACACTCGTGATTTGGAGTCAGGGACGGAGGTGAAGTGATGGTGCCAGAGATACGCAGGAGATGGTTGAGCAGTTACGATGAAGGTGCCTCCTACTCATCGTACAGTGATAACGTGATTTAGACTGATCCCAGTGAAACGATAACTAAAACCTGAGAACACTCCTAAGAACTAACAAAATAAACTTTTTTTACAAGCATTACCCTTTAATCCAATTCTTACGAAACCATCTAATCTCTTTTTCTTAATGAAGCCTTGGTTACAGCTGGAGAGTCTTGCTTGCAGATCTTTAAATTTAACTCATTTAGTGGGAAGAATTTAAATTTTATCGACTGTTAGAAATTGATGAAGAAATGGTCTGGGCAAAAATAGGAGAAAAATGTTGATAGTTTGTTTGTTCTTCTGAAAGTTTAATTAATGACTTCATAGTACTGGTCATGGTCTGATTAAAAATAAAAATTGCAGATAAATACCCTCCGTTAAAAATCTATTGATTTTATTTCTCACATATTCAACACTACTATAGTTCATTCAAGTCTTATAATTTATTCAGAACTGCTGATGAATTCGTTCAAAATTTCGATAATTTTTTAACATTTGTTTCTGATTCGTGGCAATTCGAAGTCGATGCATAATTGATCAACTACTCATCTTATAAAATGAATTTCGTTTTCCAAATAAAAAGCATAGTTTTTAAAGCTGATCCGTAAATTGGTTATTCGGAACTCGTTTCGTATTCTTACATCCCACGTTAGGTCATGTTTTGTCCTTTTCTATGGCAGTTTTTAAAAATCTACTGGAAACAAAATTGGGTAAAAAGCTGAAGACCAAGACATTTAATCTGTAAATCGTAGGAACTTGACCTCCTCAAAAATATAACTTTTTTAAAAAGCATGTATTTATGTATATTCTTTTATAACCTAGGGAGAAGTTTTCATACGAGTATAATATTTACAAACCCAAACTCAATATTTCTTTTTTACAAATTTACTCTAACTTAAATAACGAAGCACGGGCTGGAGAACCTGGCACAATAAAACCTAGTCATCTGGAGTGTGGTGAGAGTTAAAAGTGAATATATTATCTTTCAACCAAAAAGAAAAGCACTCAATATTGAATTTCCCTTTATTTAATGATCATCGAAGTATGCATAATTCGAGACCATTGGGCTGCACACTTTTGTTCATTATTTATTCATGATTTATTCTTGATCTATTTATGATTCGTTTGTGGTTCATTCATGATTTCACGAATAATATTCCTTAAAGTCATAAATAAACTTTACAATGCATAAAAACATCTCACCTACCTTAGCGATTCTAAGGCAAAATTTAAATGGTACCCTCTATTCAAACTAATGAAATATACGAAGAATGACGAATAATGGTACTCTATCATAGCGTCAATATTCCTTAAATTACAACGGACGTTAAGCAGAGACACATCCCTCTACAGACCTCTGCGTCACAGTAGAAGAAATATAAGCATTTTTGTGAAAGTGAAAATCAGTCCAGACAATCTCTATGCATTTGTGGGTTATTTATCAAGACTACACGAGAAAGAACAAGTCGATGCATCATGTAGCACGGCCCCGTGTCAGATTGTTTATCTGGGCCGCATCATAGTGTTCGCCCGATCTCTATCGCAGCTCCCATCAACCAAAACACTTGGTCCGTGCTGCGAATAACGCAGGGCGCATTTGCATAGGATCCTCCTGAAGAGATCTTGTTGGGACCTTAAATTGATATATCATCAATGGGATCGTCCCGAGCACCTTCGTTTATCACATTTGCGTTCAGCTTCAATGCAAGAGCTAAAAGGTGAGCGGTGTGTTAGACTCGTGGACTATAAGAAGGGTTTTCTTTCAGCCGATGAAATGCTATGCTATGATTTAAGTGCGGGTCAATGTTAAGCTTTAGTTTAATTTGGAAGACTAAAAGTAAATTCTGTTGCAGGAGAATACATTGTTGTGATTTTCTAGTTCAGTGTTTATTAGAAATACGAACTGTTAAATCTACCGACATTCGACTAACTTCAACACTAACAGATCAAACTTTGAATACACCTGCTCAAAAAAATGAGATGTTGGAAAAAGTTATAGCTTTTACTATCTGCAACGTATTGGATGGCAGTAAAAGAGTAGAAATTTTTATGTAAATCTTACAAGATATATTTTATTTACGAAACATAAATGGTATAGAATTTTTATATTAAAATGGATTTAGTCGAGTTTCATATCTGATATTTTTATTTGACTGTCCATGATGTTCATTGAAAACTACCTTTTAACATTATTGAGCTCTGGAGAAATTTTCAGTAGAATTTCTAGCTCATAGTCGAGGAAAATAATCGAAATTCGTTTTTTTAGTGCAAATTAAGAGACAATCGCCATAAAATCATCAGACGTGCTTCTGAATGCTCTCTAAAAAGTCCCGACTGCAGCCTCCTAATTCTGCCGTAAGATAATGATCAGCTTTTGAGTATCTCCGGCACGTATTAACAGAGACAATCGTGTGCAATGTGAACTGATCAGTTGTGTAGTAAGATAATAAAGGGATCTTAAGTGTCATCTGAGTTGCCGGCGGTTGTTTTGGTCAATTAAGCCTTGATTGACTCGATGCTTTAACGATTCAAATTATGACGACTGTATCGTCAATGAAACAGTAATGTTTCTCCACGATCCTCTTTTGGAATTTTATGAGTTTTTTCTTTGTGTAACCAGACACAGCGAAAAACTCAAGCTGTGTTCCTACGTAGTGGATGGTTCATCTCGAAGAGCTTAGAGTTCTGGTTTTTTAATTTTAATTTCAGAAAGCCCTAAGTTTTCTAGGACCCCAAATTTCGTTCTTTATTTTTTATTTCGCAGTGCATATGCTGCTGCATATTTCCTCTGCCGGACTGTAGTTTTATATTTATGCTTTGGATTTGAGTTTCACCTCACCAAATATTACAGAATACCTGATCTTTACCATAGGTCAAATTATTATTTATTAAGGTTTGTTTTGCCACAACGTACAAATTTTAATATGGATTTTCCATTTTTTATGACGAAGCACATGAAAATTTGGAATTAGTACCACTTTGTGGCCGACGAGTATTTTTATACCATTGACGAGTATTTTTGTTTACTGATGAGTATTTTTTTAAGTGCAGGAAACATAAATAACATTGGCTCTATTAGAATAACTCTTATTATTGCTAAATTTTTAAAGTGTAGGATCCTAATGTTGAAACATGATGATCCTGCTTTCTAGGATCCAACTAATAACGTAAAATCCAGTTAAAATAAATGATGTGAGAATTTATTTTCAAAGTATAACATAAACTTCTTCTGTTGTTGAAATAATCATTCTTCACGTGAAGCAATAATCTATTAAATACTTCAATAGCTATCTATTATACACAAGTATGCAAATAATCTTTTCTTCTTGGGAAGGCATGTTATTTCGTATGTGTTTTGAGTGACTGAGTGTGGGAAAAATACTCAAAAAAACGGTAGCAAGTATAGTTTCCACACTAACTGAAAATTTCTGCCGGGTGGGTAATTCTACGGGCCTGCATTTTCCAACAATGTTTTGTTTAATACATTCAAGCGCCCTTTTCAACGTAAACTCGTTTTAGGTTCGTAGCTTTACTATTTATGCCTTCCACAGAGTGTGTCAATTCGTCTGACAGTTCTTTTTGTATCTCTAAATAGCTGTTTGTGAAGATGCAATGGCAGAAGATCACAAACTTCATGTTTGAAAACTTTACCTTGCATACTTTGATGTAAAAGTTGGATACCAAGGTAAATCATGAGTTGCGCATCGAATATATTGGTAAAAGCTCTGCCAAACGATGGGGTCACTTTTAAATACCTGGCTAATAAATTTCCGCGGCTGCCAGAGTCGACACTGAAAGTAGGAGTTTTTGTTGGCAATGACACTGAAAAATTCATGAGAGACGACATGTTAGAAACTGCAATTGACGACGTTCAGTAATCTGTTTGAAAATCCATTGGAGAAGCTATAACAAAGATTTTTAGCTACCATGAAGAGCCTTTTTTAAAAACCTTGTCGGAAACATGTAAAAAAACTTCGAAACTTTGGGATGTTCAATGAGCTTGAAGCATCATTGTTTTGACTCCCATTTCAACTATTTCCGAGATAATCTCAGCCCTGTAAGTGGGGCACAGTTCCATATTCTTGGAAGTGAATGAATATTTTAGTAAAAAAATCAGATTAATGTTTATTCTTTGATCGTTCAACGATTGCGCACTCGATGAAGAACTTCCATTCAACAGCTGCTGACGAGTGCTTTGGTTTCTACATGTTGATCGAGATTGGTTTTTGCTGCATAATGCGAATCATTAAATTGAACAAACATATCATTTTAATTCAGGGTTTGTTTGATTAATGTAGATATAAAAATAACATTGCATGACAAAAACATTAATTTCCTTCATCTCTTATCACCATAAATTGATGAATCGTTATAAACCTTTTTAGCACCCTCTAGTATCCGCACATTTGAAGCTAACAAAGAACCTAATTCACAAAACGTCCAATGCTATCAATGTGCAGTTAAATGACACTTATTAATTAAATTAAGTATTTGATGCTGCAAAATTCGCTTCCTTCTTTGCTAGCAGATCCTCAATATGCTGTCATTAGGCCGGGGATAGGGGAACAGGCTATGTGCAATGTTGACATAAAGATAATTTCCAAAGCACAAAGCCATAGAGGTTTGGTATCAAATCTATTTACTGCTTTAACTTCACAGACTTTCCATCAATTTCGTTTCCAAAAGCACCCACAATATCTACAAGTTATTCTTATGTTATCGTGGTCAAATACTAACAAGTGTAGAATCAAGTAAAAAAATGAAGACAACAGTGGAAGTGGAGGGGAATATTAAATTCAAAGTATACATTGTGTCGCATAAAGGCGCTGACAACAGAGGATTTTAGATATATAACATAAGATGTATGTATAACATACCGAATATGTATAAGATGCCATATATGTATAACATGTCATATATGTATAACATGCCATATATGTATAACACGTCATATAGGTATAACATGCCATATATGTATAACATGCTATATATGTATAACTTGCCATATATGTATAACATGCCATATATGTATAACATGCCATATATGTATAACATGCCATATATATAACATGCCATATATGTATAACACGCCATATATGTAACGAGCTACCAGAAACCAATGCAACAAACTAACACCTTTTAATTCGATTGCTCGTTTCATGCATGCAAAGAGACGGCTGTACGAAATAAGATTGAAGTTTCATTGCTAATAATGCTCCTTTTTAACTGAACGTTCATCTTAGCCCATGTAGAGATCTTACCGATATACACTGCTAGAACAGGCACTGCAACAACATTCACTGACAACATACACTGTCATATCATACGCTGTACACTATAAGAATTATTGCTGTAAAAACATACACTGCTGGAGATAGATCACAACAGTAAACTTAGGTAGAGAAGTACGATTCAGATCGTAGTATATTTTCACGAGATGGATCCTTTCATCTAAGTTGC
>VCRD01000052.1:441750-470344 GCA_006783055.1 Trinorchestia longiramus
GGCAGCTGAGTTGCAGGAGTGAACAGGCTGGCGATATCCTGGCAGCTGAGTTGCAGGAGTGAACAGGCGGGATGTGAGCGCGTGTTTGCAGATCGCCAGTCAGTCGCGCAGTCCCGGGCGGAGTTCAGCTGAAGGAGACCGCGGGAGGTGAGCGAATTTGTCATTGTCGGATCGGGGTCCCCGCAGTGCAGTCCCAAAGCCGACCGATCACCTGTGGGTCTAGCATCCCCCGCCCACGAGTCTTCCATCCCCCGTTCGTGTGTCGACGATGCCCCAATCGTGGGTCTGCCGACCTCAACCGACGTGTGCGCCACATAAGGCTGCCGCACACTTAGTATTCAGGTCATAAATTCTATGAGAAATTCGTTTCACGACAGAGAAACTCTTCCTCAAAATAAGCTTGCGCCGCAGCCGCCGCTCCGACGACAATCACTTAGCGTGGGAAAAGATTGGGGCGACGTCAGAGACAAGGCTGAGCAGGGACCGAGAGACAGAGGCACGTCAAATTTTAGTATGGGCGTCGTACGGTGCGCAGGATTGTACCTGTTCTGCCCAAACGCTGAATAATTAATACAATAAGCTGAATAATTACGATGAACCACTAAATGACGATCTGAGTAGGGAATTCAATGCAAGTTAACCCTTAAATGTAGGCATTTAGTCTACAGGATAAAAAATCGAAATTAAATCCCCGGCACCTAAATTACATATTTTTTGAATTCGTTCGGTTAAAGTACGTATCAGTAATGATTCTAAAAGTAGTGCAGGAATGTTTGATGAATAACTATATATAACTATATATATATACTCGTATATTTATATATATATATATATATATATATATATATATGTACATACATATATATAAATAGTTTTACTTAGAGTGACTACATGGCTCATATGGTAAGTGCAATATAGAAAATTAGGCATTTAATACAAATGTACAGTAAATATTACGTACAATTCAAAAAAATATAATGTATACATTACAAAGTGTGAGATAACGTACATTATACACGACATGCACAGTTGATGCAATCTTTTTTTTCATAACATGTATGAATGGAAAAATATGTTCGTGTGTGAAACGAATATGATATTACAAATTTGATACATAATGTTTGAAACACTAGTGTCCCTGAGCACGCTCTAAATTAGTTTCAATATCGAAGAGATGTAAAAGAATTTACAATTTTGAATATATTAACCTGAACATATTTTCAAACGCTTACTGCCTCAAGGTCGTTGAAATAATTGCTTCTATATAAATCTCCTATTATGCTTTGATCAATAATATAGCGGACTTTAGAAGTATCTAATCATACCCATGTTTATTTTAATGTACATTTTGTAATCTGTTTTTATGTGCCATGATGTACATTATCACGAGTTTATCAGTTAGAAAACTAATTTCAGTTTAAAAATAACTTAATTGACAATTAATTCTTTTACTTTTATCTCAATTCTTATTTTGCTTAAAATTCTGCACGATTCCTCAAAATCACTTTTTTTAAACCCTAAAAATTCTGCCCAATTACTTTAGATCACATTTTTAACCCTAAAAATTGTGCCCGATTACTCTAGATCACTTTTTTTAAACCCTAAAGATTGTCCCCTATTACTCTAGATCACATTTTTTAACCCTAAAAATTGCGCCCGATTACTCTAGATCACTTTTTTAATTCTAAATTTGTGCCTGATTCCTCCAGATCCTTTTTTTAAACCCTGAGAAGAAAGTCTATGAAAAGAATGAGTGAAGTACAAACGCGTACCAATACGTAAACGGAACCTTTGCCCTTCCGCCGTCTTGTCGTAACAACGAAGATCTCGAGACCCCACTGCGATACTTCTTGGATGAGCAGAAAATTTATGGTTGATTATATGTTCATTTATTCTGTGATATACTCCTAGGTACCAGGCTGCTCAAATCTGCTAGCAGTTCTCCGTGGGAGAGTTACGCTTATTTTTATTGATATATCCAAGAGATTTTAAATGTGTGTGAAAATGGTTCGTGAGTTGATGCGAATTTTGATTATTTGTAAAATATTTTCTGAAAATTCATAGTGAATGTATGTGTATTCGTACAGCGCAACCTTCATTTTTCTCTTAGATCATATACTGTAGGTAGAACATTATTTTCGACTACTTCAGACTAGAAAATAACGATATCAGTTAATCGCACAAAAGGTTTGAGACCTTTCATCAGCCATGTGATGAATAAATTTAATTAATTGTTCATTCAGAAGCTGCATGAAAGGCACACTAACAAAATAACTTCACCAGGTTCCGAAAATTATTCTTATTCACTTAACACTATTAACAAATTTTGAACTTGTTCATTGTGTCCGTATGTTAGACAATCTTTGCGTTTTGATTGTTAATTGGCTTTTGTAACAAATAGGTAAATTCAATTTACATTGATTGTCAATTGGCTTTTGCCAGAGATGAGTACCTTCAATGTACTGTTTTATATATAATATCTATCACTCAAATTACAAAATACTGCATTCTGGGTAAAGAATCTCAAATTCATCCATTCTCTCCAGAATTAATAATCGCATTCGTACGAATTCTTACTCATATGTACAAATATTTCTTGAACATCACTGCACAAAAAATTGAGAACACCCTGACTGCTAACTACAACCAGTGTTGAATAATATTGAGTCTTCGTTACCGCATCTATAGGTTTATGGATGAGTCTTCTATAATGAAAGAAGCAGAAATTAGGTATCACAAATTACAATCTTCGAGTAGTGATACCTAATATGCACAACGAACTTCATATATCCTCCTCGATCTCATACCTGCAAGAGATGCTTGATCACAGAAGTGTTGAGAGGTCTGTCCCGATATCGGAAGCAAAAGATCCGCCCTGGGTGAACTAATTGACTCCACATATTTTTGTTGACTGCAGCTGGCAACCAGTTTTACTGTTGGTTAATTTAAAATGCATATTTTTCCTCAAATTAATAATGACGATCTGCATGATGCACAAACCTGCATGACCTCAGTTCAAAAACGGTAGGTCCGAATATTGGAATAAATTACATTCCATATACGTAATTTGCCTTCATATTTTTTATTTTGTGCTACAAGTAGTGTAGTCCCAGCACACTTGAAGAATTTTGGCATCAAATTTATGTTTTACAGAACACATTTTTTCACAACTTTACAAAAAGAGATACTGGATTCCCTGTAAGAACTCACTGAAAAAATTCTCAAAAAGCCGAAGGGAAAGTTGTAAAGGATGGCAATGGAATCAGTCTCTGGAGTTTATTATCAAGAATGAAACTGCGATCCTTAAAATTTTAGTAAATAAAAAATGAAAGGTCTTGTATTCGATAAGTAATAGATGTTCAAGATAATATGCTTATCAAATACAAAATTGTCAAAGTTGGTAAATGTATTTTAGGGACGAAAATCCTTCAATCTTAGTGATATGGTAAACATTTTTCTTCACATTTGCCATAGCTCCTAACCGTAAACTTTCGATGAAATTTTAAATGGATTTAAAGGAATTTATTAAAGAAATTGTCTACCATGAAGATCTGCACAAGCAAAATCACAATTTTTAGAAGAATTCTTGCATTGTATTAAAAATTTAGGATGTTCTCAACAACAATTTTTAGCTATGGCAAGAAACTAAAATTATTAGTTGTATCAAAGTATGATTTTAAAAAAATACGATTGACAAAAAATCTCTTTGATATCTGAAACGTTTCATGTCGTAGGCATTACATATACTTGCGTTTAGGCAGATATCAACGGAGGGAATAATTTTTGAAATGTAATTTGCAAGTTTATAAAGCAAACAACTTTATTATAAAAACACAGCAGATTGTTTTGCAATTTCATTTCATGTAATTTATGCCATTTATTAAAATTATAACCCAAAGATTTTTAGTCAAGTTTTTGATTTTTTAAACTCAAATTATGAAACAGCAGATAAACTAATAAACAAGTTCATCCAGTATTTTAGTTTTCATTTATTGAAACTGAAATAAACAAGTTCTGCTCAAATCTTTCATTTGTTAGACGTTATTTATCAAAGTTAAACCGCTGATGAGAGGTAAGAATTTTCTTAGGCCTTTTTATCGAATTTTAGTTTGCAAATTAAAGACAACTCGTGTCCTGAAATACGCAGAGTAGCAATAAATGTTACTCCTACGCAAGATCAATGCTCAGATAAGTCGAAACGAATATCTTTGTATTAAGAAATAATAGTCGTGTCAATCTTCACGGAGGGGGTTTCCTACGAACAAAAATTGGCAAACGTACGAATTGTGAAAACACGAAATGATAAGCGGCTTTAAAGTGAAGTTGTATCATGTAAGATCACTGAATACATAACTTCTTAATTTCATAATTTAATAATTAATCAGAGCCAAAACTGACGTAAGAAAAGTAAATTCTAATATATTTCCCCAAAAGTTAGATAAGATAATGACAACTGAGAGTATCTGCGGGTTAGTCAGGGCTCACAAAAAACAACACAAATAATACTTGTGTTGGTTCAAAAATATTTACTGGCTTCTGCCAAACAATGAGTCTTGCTAACATACGTCAAATTAAGTTACAGTCAGGGGTCCGATAATGATGCTTTGTGTCATGAATATGGGCAGAATCAAACAAAAAGCTTTGTATCGCTGCAAAATGCCGTCCCACAACGTGAGCAAAATCAATCTGAAGACCATGGTTTGTGGCAAAAGGTGGGCTGGGGAGCAAGAATCCTAGTCCCCTCAATAGGTTGTCAGGGGGAGCACTGCAGGCCGGTCCATTCATCATGCCCTGCGTGACGTCACACAGACTCCGCTGCCTCCCGTGGTCTCTACATGGTCTCTCGGAGACCTAAAGAACACGGCGCCACTTTTGTTTACATTCCTTCCTCCTTAAGCGTTGCGCAGCTTCGGAAAAAACACACATCACCGCATCGTTTTCGGAGGACTGTCGTATAACCTCAGCGTTATGACACCCATATGGCTCTTCCTGAGCAGACACACTCAAAACATCTTGGGGTTTTGTTAAGTTTTTGGAATATTACCTCCATGTGGTGAGCTAGAAATTAAAGGAGAATAAGAAGTAGGGTGGATGGCATCGGACAAGTTCACAATATTACAGAGCAAATGCAAATGTCCATGAGCACTGCGACTGCCATCGGGTCTCAGCAGGACGTGTCACGCGCCTTTCCTATAACATTGTAGCCTCCTCTAAAAGAATACCTTTAACCTGCCACATAAAAACAACTGGCCATTTTACTTTACAGTTGTACGCTAACACTTGGAATTTCATCGTCGAAATGAAGTGGAAATCAGATGTTGAAATCCAGAGATAAGAATCGTAAGTGGAACCACAGGTTAATTAGGAAATTAAAATGATTTTTTATCTTCCAGCTTTGGAGAATTGCGTCTTGTGCCCAACAGTCATCTAGGACAAGTCATAGGATGCCGAGCTCCGTCGTCGCGCCTCAATCTATTCTTTTGCAAAAAATTACGAAAATAATACAGGACACGAAAATTCTTTGTTGTAATTTTCATAAGTTTACATATTTCTGTGATTTCTCCACTTTTTAATTCATAGAACAGAGTAGAAATTATTTTCCTTAGTTTGTGTGAATTACAAACCAAATTCAATAATTGGTATTGTGCTTTGAGGCTAGTTAATAAACTATTTCCATATATTTTTTAACATTGGAACTAAGCACAGTATTGACGCAATTATAAGAATTTGTTGATAAAAAATAGGAAAACGACTGACCCTCAATAACATCTACCTGAAAAAACCTAATTGTTTTTCTTAATTATGAACAAATCAAACATAACAAAACATGGCAACTCTAGCCGGTAAAAACAACTGTGTTTTTGTTCTCAATGGGTAATAAAGCAATGCTGTTAATCAATTTCTCATGATTCAAAGTTATCACTAATTTGTTCATCTCTTACGATGTTCATATATTTCTCATTATTCTTTTATTTTACAATTTGAAAGTAATAGTTTATTAATACACTGGGGTCAGCAAGCTTTACATTAGAGATATTAAAGCACATGAGTGAAATTTAATTACAAAGTAGTCGTAAATTGTAGTAAACGTTCTGTCTAAAAAATTGCTTCCAGAATTGACAAAGAATTGAACAAAGAATTGTTTACAGGATTGGGATGTTTAACAAATTAGTAAGTTTAATTTCCTCACTCATAGAATCCTCGCTAACAATTTATAGATTCAAGCTACGAATGTTCCCAAACAGGGAAGGAAATTATGCTTTTCGAAAATGTTTTTAAGCCTAGTAACTTTTTACTGGTTTATGTTTGATGTCTTTAATGTTTGCCAAGCCCAGCAACTTTTGACTGGCTTACGTTTGGTGTTAGTAATGTTTGCCTTAGCTATAGAAATTTCCGTTTTTGAAGTCATCGCTTTTGACGCTCTGTATTACTATCAAGTCTTTGAAATTTAGCTCTCAATGTTCAAAAATCACTCGTTTGAATACAATAAAAACTAACCTATTAATACTCATTCATTTCATAATACCATTGAGTTTCAGCATCACAGCTGAACTCTAGCGTTACAACTTATCAGCATGAAAATTACAAATAATACAAAATACTTTTACTTACAATTTTTCTTCTTGTGATTACAAACAAATTCACAACGAAATCATACAAATGCAGTGCAAAATTAAAAAGATGTGAGACTGAACTTTTAAAAAAAGTGGAAATTACTTATAATTATAAACAATTCATTCCCACCTCAATGCACAGAATATTTCCAACCCGAATTTACGATTGAAAAAGAAAAATGTAGATGTACGTGCATTGTTTATTGTACGTCTAAAATACTAACGTCCAATAGAATAGAATAAGGCTCGTTCCTGTTGCCTTATTCTTTTCTATTGGACGTTAGTATTTTACACAAATTTTAGAGTTTATGGAAAAGACAAACCAGCAAGCCAGATACAAGACGCCTCTCATAGATTACGGTGTCTGGTAGTATTAAGGTTTTTTAGGCTTGAGTTTTGTTGCTAACTCATACTAGGTCATAACCTAAATTCTCCTGATGCATTTTGCACGGACACTTCAGAAAGTATAGTTCAAACATTGAATAGATGGTTAAATAAAGTAGTCACATTAACAGCCTAATGAAAAGTGAAATAACTTCGATTCGATCTATAAATCTACTTATATATTTTCTAAATTGTTTCAATACATTTTAAGATAGATATGTAAATGTCATATTTAAAAAAGTAAATTTGAGGATTTTATGGAACGAATTTCAAATAAATTTTAAGTTCGAACGACAGCCTAGAGTTTAAACAGTTTAAACAACGCTAGAGCATGATGGATTTAAAATTTGTAGAAATAAATTAACCATGCAAACTACGTATGAAAAATTAATATTTTAAGCTTGCTTCAGAAATCTATATATTTAAAGAGGAAAAATAATAGTTTCTTGATCTCTTACGTGACTGAAACCTTCATATCCTAAGACATTAAATTTTGTCGAATTCTGTAAGTCAGCGAATTGTTTTAAAAAGTAGATGATAGTATCACAAATGTTCACAATTTTTCATCAATGCAAGATATATGAGTACATTTTGTTTAACCAGATTCCTCGTTTTCTTAAATCAACCCAGAAATTTGTTCACCATAATAATCGCTCCGTCTGGAGAGATGCGCCCAAAAAATGAGCCACGGCAAATTCTTGGCATTCGCCGAGCGCGTTCTCGCTGGTCAATTGGCGCGCTGGCCGATCCAACCTGAAAAGATTTAATAGGAGCTCACCCCGAAATATTTACATAGGATCGTCAATAATATCACAGGCCATTAGAAGAAAACTAAACGTTTTAATGGTCGCAACAGTTCTAGTAATATTTGCTTATTAGGCTGACAATTCTCGACTAACTCAAAAGGAGAATGTCGGCCAAACAACCTTTGCTTCAGCCGACAGCATTGATCCTCGTTCTTTTGTAGGCATTTGCATACATAAGATATGGATGCCATTGTCTCTAGATGTATATGCGAGCGTGTTTGAAGGTACGTATATATTGAGCTGTAAGGCAACGGCAACCATTCTGACAATTCTTTTCGGCTTCTCGAGTCGCACTTTATCGTTGCTCTGGGCTTAATTACCGAAAATTTCATTGTTATTAAAGAAGAATTTAGGATGATGAACAGAGCAGTAACGATGAAGTCAGATAGGGTTTTAAAGCCGAAACAGATAGTGTAAACAGTTTCATGAAATGCTGAGCGCCCTTTGTGATCGTACAGGACGTTTGGAATGTTATTAGTGTCTATAGGAATATACCTTCAAGATCTTTATAGAGCCATTCTAACAGCCCTGCTCAGGCTCCCATGATGATTGAATTTAACTTTTTTTAAAGCAATGGATGCGAACAGCTGAACTGAAGATTGATTTCCTGATGAGGATGATAGGAAAACGATAAAAATTGAGTTTTTTTATTGTGTGAGCTTTGTGAGGTTTAGTTCATGCAGTAAAAACAACTATTGGTCTATATATAAGTAAAAATTGCATTAATTATGAGAGAGTTACCTCATTTGTTTCTATGGAAGTAAATTGTTTAATTGCTTCATGTGCAAAGATATATATGATCTGTATTTTTTAAATGTATAAAGATTTCTGATAATTTGTTTCAAAACAATGGGCGCGACTGACGTGAAGCCCAAAAGTAATTTGATAAATTTTCTAGGCTTGAAAATTGTAATTTTTCTCATAACTTGAGTAAGTTATAGGTGATCTAAAGCATAAAAAACAATCTCAATCGAAAATCCATGACACGATGATGCTTTCTAAATAACAGGAAAAGTTAGACCACACAACAATAGAGAAAAATGATTCTTTTCGGGCTTATAGTTGAATTCCTCTGGATAATATTGTATATAAGTTTTCATTAATTATTACTATAAGTAGTCAATTATAATTTTTCGTATTGTATTTTGTAATAGGCAAACAACAAACGTGAAGCAAGTAGTAAATTATCGTCAGGTCAGAAGACTTCTTTAAACCGTAACAAATTCCTATCAACACGTTCAGAATTTTCCTAAACTGTAACCCTTTTCAAAACCCCGATCTCATTTTCCTCAACAGCACAATTTCGGGATAGAATTTTTGTTTTATGAATAAACAAACTTTTCATTGAAATGGATCTATACGAGAGATGTCAGCTAATTATTGTAACAAATAATTATAAAAAACTTTTTCCAACTTTCCCTCGCACATAAGATAACTACCAGAGACAAAAATCACTGCTTTATACTTCCCCGTGTGAGTGCTCATTTAATTTATTTCTCATGTAAACTGTCATGCCATAGCAAAGAGTCAAAGAGTGAAGTAAATATGTTTTTGTTCTTGCAAATATTTTAAAATCAAAATGACACTAGGAATACAACCGTAATGAAATGTGCTTGAGCTCATGTCCCCCTCATTCCAACACATAGTTTCAATCACTTGATAACAAATAATAAACTTCTTTGAACAAGATACTATATTCATATTTACGCTAAATTTCATTCTTTATATCCCTACAACGAGTCAATAATTTATAGACAGACTTGAATCATAATGCTCTTAATCTTATTTAAACTAGATTTCTAACACGATACTTCAAGATCGAGCTGGCGATTTATAGACATGGTCTTATTAAAAGCACGTGGAGTAATGTAGTCCACGAAAGCCTTCTCCGAATAAGATTACTTGATTAACATACGCTTCGTGACCTGCAAGACAATTCCAATGTTGAAATTTATGTCCCTGCTATTTTTTCTTTCGGCTGTTGTTTTAACAGGTTGATATTAATGGCATTGGCGTATTGAACAAGGAGGAACCTTCACCAGGTCGCTTATCCTTGTCACCGGGCTCGTACCTCGAGTTTTTTTACTTGTCATTGACCTGTATTGGAACCTCAGGTTTTGCTAGCAGTTCAGTGTAAGCAATCTTCTTCTCTTGTGCTGAGTTTGAAAGTGCCAAGAAATTTGAAATCTAGGTTTTGAAATGCATGGCGAGAATAGAAATGTACATGATTCACTTCTGTATTTTATGCCTATTTTCCAATTCCAACTTCAACTCAGTTGATAAAGTATTTTTTTGTAAAAAATAAAAAATTCCAAAATAAATTTGCATTCATTTTTTCGCAAAAAACTTTTTTACTCGGATCATTGAAGTTAGGAAATGAAAATTAAATAATAAGAAACTTACGTGATGGAAAGAAGATACACAAGTGATGAGTGAAAGTGATCGTTTGTTTGGAGAAACTGTTACTCAACAATTTCTTGGATTCGCAGTGTTAATTTATACCAAGTTTATTGTTCTTCCAAGACAGATTGTTAGCGAGAGAAATCATAAGCAAGAAAAAATGGTAATGAAAAATATGGATCTATGTAAATGAGTAAAATTATTGGTAGTGAGTGCTGTGTGTGGTAATCCACAATAACAATGACAACAACCACGAGTTGATTTATGTCAGTGGAATATTTTCACCAACCACGAGTTGATTTATATCATTGGAATATTTTCAAGAACAGAGAACTGATTTTTATCAGTGGAAAATTTTCAATATCATGACACATCATAATATCATGACATATCATCATGACGCCACACAAACTATGCATCACCCCAGCTGTAGTCTGTGCTGCACAGCTACACGTCCTCGCTGTGCAGTCGCTGTTCATTGCGAACACTTGGATGTTGTCGTCAAACACAGCATACATTTTTTTATTGTATGTGTCCAAAGAATGATCAAATGTTTATGATAAATATTTTACATTATTTTAAAAAAATAAGTGCCTTCAGTAATTTCAAAAACAAATATCATGTTGAGATACATACAAGAAACGATTGATTACGTAAACACCATGTGAAAACGTTCACGGATTTTTCATGAATGTTCTCAATGAGACAAAACTGATCATGGGTCTGGTGTTAGAAATTGTTTTATTAAAAATTAAAACAGCTTACAGAGTGAAAATGGCGTTATTTCTTTCTTTTTCCCCTCTCAAGGCCATACAGTTTTCAATTCTGTGTAATCATTATATTTTGACTGTATAAATTCACGCTGAAAGCATCTGATATGTTAGCCTTGAAGAGTGTGAAGGAATAGATAGTATCTAGAGAAAACCACTCTTATCTCCTTCTTTCATAAAAGATGAGTGTTTTTAAAACTTTGGATTGAGTTTGCTGGTTGCTGCAATTCTTTAAAAAGTTACTGAAAAATCGATATGAATGTTTGAAAAAATTCATTAAAAATGACAGATTAGGAGACTTTTAAATTTCAACAACATTCTACAGCATTTACCCATTCCAATGGCTGGTTTCGAGTAACTCCAACTAAAAGCCGTTTCATTTGGTCAAAACTAGCCAAGCGAGTTAGAAAAATTAGCCCAGAATAGGTCGTCTTGTGTTTATGGTTGTGAATTAGCAAGGGAGTTGTGTATCAAAGATACCATCTTCATTTTAGAGAGGACCCTTCTTCGACTTAATGACCGGACATAAAAGAGCGGTCCTCACGACGCTCGCCAATCAGAAACACTCAAGAAATTCATATTCCTGTCGTAAAATCCTAACTGATTCCGAAGCGCCAATTAGAGTGGGGAATAAATATTTCATTTCTTGACTCAAAGAACCAATTCTTGTTAGATGAATAAATCTGGGGAAAAACCTGTGTATGAGTTAGTAACTTGAATTGAGTTCATTGATTGTTTGGTTTGCCAATATTTTTCAGCGTGCGCTAAAATTGAATAGATTTTAATCCAAATTTGAGCAACGACAAAATAAAAGTTAAAAGTTTCAACAATTTCTGCCATTTTAATTAAATAAATTTGAACACCAAAACACAAACAGTAAGTTAAATCATTTCGTATACATGAACAGAACAACTGTTCACTGGAAAACCCTGGACGATTTTCAAAAAATATTTTTTTGTTACCCAGTGCTATTGACAGCGCAAGCATCTTTCTTTAACCCTAGACCGGTAATCTATGGTGATTTTCCTCCTAGTTACTACGCTTTCCACGCTTCTGAAATTGAGGGTTATCGTTCTAGGGTTAATAGGTTTAATTATGCAGTATACTGAAATGCATTAAATTATAGTGAGAGTCTACTTCAAACTGTCTACTTTTGATGTGTAAAGATTTCTATGTTTAAAAAGTTGGCGTTTTCATCGTAAAAAAATTAAAAAGTGTATATTTACACGAAATATGCACTGTATTACCCACTAAATTTTTAAAACAATGAAATGAAGAATCTAGCGACTTGTCTGCTACAAATACATTAATTTTAGAACGCCACAACTCATTATTTTCATACAGAATTTAATGTCGTAATTTGAAAAACACAACTTTTTGTGGGAGTCAAAGTTTGAGTTTTGTCTCTTGAAGGAATTGGCTTCACATCTCCAGGCTGAATTTCTGACAAAACCAACAGTACTTTGTAATTATCTAAAACTCTAAACTCACAACTACGTAAATCCTATTCATTCGCAGAAGATAATTCAAAGCAACGTTCAAATTCTTACACCAGTGTAAGAACAAGTAAATCTTCACTTGTCAACGACTTCATGAAAATGAAACTCTCAGTGTTAACTAGGGCAATCAAGGAAGATTAGTAACCAAATAGCTTCTGTTGGGTTATGATGAGCAGCCAGAGTACGACAAGAATGAATTAAATCGCTTCAATTACTCAAAACTAATGCGCCAATTATGATCCGAGGTGAAGGTGCCTTCATGTATTAGGACGTGTTTATTAATGCGTCCACTACACGTGACAACTCTGTTCCCACGAGATCCTTCGTAATTTACAGACCTTTATTATGAGGAGTAGCTTTTACTGCTCGTGAGGGAAACAGTGAGGTAAACAGTGAGGTAAGCAATGAGGCAAACAGTGAGGCAAGCAATGAGGCAAACAGTGAGGCTAATAATGAGGCAAACAGCGAAGCAAACAGTGAGGCAAGCAATGAGGCAAACAGTAAGACTAACAATGAGGTAAGCAATGAGGCAAACAGTGAGGCTAACAATAAGGCAAACAGCAAAGCAAACAGTGAGGCAAGCAATGAGGCAAACAGTAAGACTAACAATAAGGCAAACAGTGAGGCAAGCAATGAAGCAAACAAATAATTCTTCAATTACTTGTGTTAGCATGACAGGCGTCACTGATAAACTTCTCCAAACTCTTATTAATGATGAAGTCTAACGCTCAATGGATGTTTTCCCCGTAATGTTTGAAGTTGACTATATGGAAAAATAATTAAGAGCAAACTCTCATTGATTTACTACACCACATTTTTTTACAACAAACTCGCTGAATTACATTAACTCATTTTACACTAAATCCTCTGATTTATACCAGCTGGTTCTACACGAAACTCACTGATTTACACAAGCTCATTTTACACCCAACACTGATTTATACCAACTCGTTTTACACAATTGATATCCTTGAAATTGTTTTACAAACCCTCACTTCCACGTAAACTAAATATTTTACACCAGCTCCACACTCACAAACTTTAAACTCATAATTTGGTCGTCTGCTGCAGTTAGTTTCGTTCCTTTACAGTCTTTCATAAAAGCTCGTACAGAAAAAAAATTTGGTTGCTCCCACTTCTGAACTCGTGTCGTCAGAGTCCGTCGTTATGTCAGAATACATGACAACAGGAACAAGTAATTTTGTCCCTTCTTGGGCTGCTGCCCAAGTCTTATGCCGTCTAATTCAAGTCCCATGCCGTCTGCACTGACAGGATTGAGTCACGTGCCTCTGGAAGTACACACAAAAGAGAACTTACAGAAAAAAAATGTTTTTGTGAAATGTCTATCATAAACTGCAGTATTTTTATTAATTACTCAACTACTGTTACTGCTATGGTTAATTACTCAATTACATCACCAGCTTGGTCGACTGGTGAGCGAATCTGCTTGCGAGCGGAAAGACCCGGGTTCGAATCCCGCTGCCGACATGGTTGACGCGGCTAGATATACGGCATGGGACTTGGGTAAATAACCGAATAATTATCGAAGTAATTATCCGACCCTAGTATGGGCCAGAAGGTTCGTTCCTATAGCCTGATTCTATTCTATTCTTATTCTATTCTACTGTTACTGTAACTACTCAATTGACGATACTGTTAAGTACTCAATTCGGCAAGAACTGTGTTGTTGCATTGATATTAATAAATATTTTAAAATTGATAGTGAAGATATTCATGTACATGGAAATAGGTGGTGTGTCTGTCAGTTCTGCAAACTTTATTATAATAAACATAATATTTAGGACACACAAAACACGTGATATATGTAAATGTATCATTTGTACACATTTATCTATGATAAAATTATCATCTATGTAAGAAGTGTTATTGTAAATATGTAAATATGTCAAGTATATCATTGATATATAGTAAATAACTCTGCAAGGAATATACTGTGAGTCATAACCCCCAAGCTACATCATCAAAGTACGAACATAAAATACGATTCCACTCAAAATTTTGACTTTTTCAAATTCTCATTATCCTGTTAAATTAATAGGATGAATTTTAATAATAAACATGTTAAATTGTTGGTTCTATTGTACATGCTGTTGATAGTTGCATGAATAATGGAAATTCAAATAATAAAGTTTTTTAGAATAATTGCTACGCAATACTAAGTTCATTTTGTGAACATGGCACTGAAAATAAGTTTTAATCCTTCCAAAATTGGCAAAATGAATATAATTTCACAAACGGACGCTAATTTCTAAAGAAAAAATTTATTGTCACAACATCTAACACACAACTTTGAATGATGGACAAAATACAGAGGCTAAAACTTACAAATCACATGTGAGGCATATACAGAATGATGTGCAAATACATGGTTTGAACTATTGAAAACAACATTTGACACAAATTTAGAATGATGTGCAAAATGAAGGGTTTGAACAATTGAAAACAACAAATTATGGCTCATTGTTGCCCATAAAAATGCGGGTTCCTAGCGAAGGCCTCAAAGCGGCAAGCAGCCTCAAGCACAGAGGCCAGCGACGGGTACAGAGACAGTCAAGACAGGCTGCAATTTGTGGCTAAAGATATCCACCTTAGACATCACTTTTCATGTATCTATTTCATTTAAATGCACGCTCAAAACACGCCAATTCTCACATAATAAAGAGAAAAGTGGCACGAAAATACCGTCTAACTTGAAGAATTTGCACGCATGAAGTGCGAATTGTGGAAGTCGCTCGTAATTCAGTTTCGGTGTCAGTCAGTCGATCCGACAATTTGTTGACTGCCTATGTAATAATTTTCCGGGAAAAGAACATGAGGGAGAGAGACTTGAAAGTTGTTGTATCTGTGACACCACTCAAGACCTGCCGTCCAACTAGGCACCCGTGCAAATACCTCCTTTTTACCCCTATGCCATTTTTCCTTCTATGTGCATACCTGTTTCAGTTTCGTTTCCATCATTCTGCTGTATTTCATTTGTTTTCTACGTACTTTATCTCTGAGTTTTTTGTTCAAATCAATAAGTAGAATTTTATTTTGTTGACATTTATCTCAATATGAAGAAACGTGGCACTTTGTAGTTTTGAAGCTCAAAACTTGACTCAGTTCACAGAGAGAAGAAGTAGTTGAATTTTACTAATATAACGTCAGTTAATCTAAATGTTTGAAAAATTAGTTTGGTTGTTTTTCGTACGGCAACTTGCAAGGGTACGTAAAAACAAAATTCGTTTGAAAAATCACAAAGAAATTAGTTCGTTTTCATTATGAATGAGTTACATGCTGAAGTTGACAAGTGTTGTTAACCCACTTACATATGAAACTTAGAGTGCCCTATAGATCCAAATTCTGTACTTAAATTTAGCGTACACCAATGCACATCTCAAGTGTCTGTTTTTAAACCTTAGCGAATTAATAACTTTATCAGAACAATAAAGAGTTGTAAAAAATATTTCAAATGCTTGGAAATAGATACATACTGACTGTTTATCTTGTATCTTTTCAAGACATGAACTAGTTGCATTTCTTCATAGATTTCAATAGTCATTTGCCTATAGAACTTTTCTTAGAGCCATTAGCTGTTGTAAAGTGGGTAAGAATATTAATTTGAACTCTTGAGCTTGGGTCATCTCTTTTTTGTCGAAGTTCAAGTAAATGAATCCATGAAATAATTCCCACACCATAACACAAAATTGACAAACTTCAATAAGAATAACATTTGTACTCCTAAACACATACTTAAGATTATGCCTTTACTGATAGATCTGCGCCACATGGAATTTAAATCATTATAGCACTAGTAGTAATTCAAATGTAATGACGATGCTCCGGAATTCATAATCTTCATGCAGAGAAATATTAAAAACATTAGAGCAAAATTTAAAATTAGAATTGAAAATTTGCAGCAATAACCAAAATTATCTTAGCAAGCTGCATGCATGCAAGAATAAACTTTTTCAGTGTTCATTATTTTTGTTTGTCTATGCAGAGAACACGATTGTTTCCAGGGCATCGTTGGGCTTAACATCTCACAAGCCTGAAGAAGTTGTTGGCAGCGTTGGTGTGATCCGCGATCCTCTAATTACTATGCACGGTATAAGGAAACTTTATTCCATGAATTTAATAATAAACCATTTTTAATACGGAAGTTTTAATGTTTTGAAAAGTTCTATTATTTATTTGAACCTCTAGCATTCCCTATTCTGCTTTTTGTTCACCTGAAGTGTTTGGAAAAGCGCGAAGATTTCAATGTCATAAGTAGTGATCCTCCAGAGGCACGGTGTAACATTACTACTAAATTTATTAGCATTTTCCCATCTCCTTAATTAAATTCAGCTGGGCTCAACTAAATATAGCCACTCTTTCATGCTGTTTAATATTCATGCTCTAAATTATCTGATATCAAAATCTGTTTCTAGTTTTCAACTAAATTGTTTAGTATTTCACTCGCTTCTCAGCAATATTTCACCAGAACCAAAACCTGACATAGTTTTTCCACTCTAACTTTGTGCAAATATTTTTATTTGAATATCCGAGGAGTGCACAAAACGGGTTGAAAATAACCAAGCAGCTATCGTGCTGTGCAAAATAAATATCATAGTAATTCAATGAAGCGTAATTATTGTCAAGTGCACAATCATAATAATCCACATTGAGAACCCTGAGGATTTATGCTTAGAACCATAATAAATGAAAGTTACAACGATACATCAGACTCATAACCATAGTATGTAAGTGGAATTAAAAACCATAATAAGTCATGTTTAGAACCCTAATAATTCTTGTTTATAACTGATTTCTTTTAGAACCATCGTAAATCAAGGTCGAAGTGCTAATGAATCTAATTTAAAACTATAATTTAGAATTATAATTTAAACAATAATTTAGGACTTAAATTTGTGACAATAATTCAAAACTGTAATTTATAACTATCTTTTAGAGTGATAATTTAGACTTATAGTTAGCCAACGTTATGACCACAATATTAATTGTAATCTAATTATGAATTGAAAGACAAAATTATAAAATAATGAATTCCCGTAAATAAGCAGCAAGCTAATATAGATTTTGTTATTTAAATCTCTTTTATTTATTGTTCAACAGTTATCTTTGATAAAATGAAATTGTGAGGTATTAACTATCTCTCATTTCACCAAAATTATTAATTACAAAACATACACAGTATATTCTAAAACAATTACAGTTCGAAAAGCTATTTCGTTTTATTGTACGAGTTCATTTTAGTATGAACTGTCATGTCAAGTAGATGAGTTATGTCAAATTTTACGCTACGTTACGTCAATTCTTTCGCTAAGTTACGTCAGATCTCCCGTTATGTCACGTCAATTCTTATGTTACGTTTCGTCAGATCACCGTAACGTCACGCCAATTCTTACGTTACGTTTAGTCAAATCACACGTTACGTTTAGTCAAAACGAACAAGGGCCTCCTCAAACTAAACCATTTGCACTTGGCAATCTATTAATGTTGTCGAATTAATTGTGATCCATTCATACGTCAATTGTGTAGTATGGTAATCGAAACCATACTTAAATTTAAATTGTATTGAAAATAGTTTGGTGGCTTAATCTGACAGGGTTTAGTTACTTCTTTTTAAATACTTGAAATGTCTTTACTTGCCCTGCTCCCCCTACTGTCTAGTGTTTACTTCCCCCAACTATCTGAATATAGTACTATCTGTAATAAATAATATTAATGTTTTGCTTTTTATAAAGTCCAATTAAAAAGAGATAAGCAAGAACAATTGCTTCTAGCCGTATCATTTTATTGATTAGAAGTTAAACTTCTAATCAATAAAATGATACGGATAAAAATGATTGTCTTCGTATACTCGCAATCCATAGTGCATTGATTATATATTTCAAGAATATACCTCGAAATGCCCTCCCTAGGATGTTCGAACGCAAGTAAAGAAATCTTTCGGAAAAGCCAGTTTATCAAATAATATGAAAATGTGTTTCAGATGCAACTGTGTTAAGAATATTCTTTACTTTACTTATCTATTTTTACCATAGAACCCTCTATTATTTTATTCGTGTTTTCTCAACTATAATTGCTCATTAGAATCTCAGAATTTCCTATGAAAGTTGTTTCATCCTTACTTAGATTCCCTATTGAGATACATCAGCACCAAAAATAATTAATAAAAATTATGATCCATCAAAAAAATTAATTCTCATGGTATCCAATAATCCGTTTATTCCAGCTCACTTCTGTTACATTTTTCGTTCGATGATTTTAGGACTTTTTTCTCGTTTTGAGGTAATTTAAGTGCACTAATCGCTAAGTATTCCCTTCATGCACCAAAAATTTATTGCTTCACCACATTCTGAAAAAATTCTGCTCCAAAGAGCCGACAATTTTTAATATCAGAATAGATTTCAAATTTCCTTAGACAGTTTGCCCTTCTATTCCTTGCTGATTGTTCCTGAGTATGTTCTTCCCTGAATTTCCATTTAATTTCACAAAGCAATCACTAATTATTATGTTATCGATAAATCTACGAAATCACTATAAAAAATTCTTCATTTTGTTTTGTAAATTGTTGGTGAACTTGTAAGGGATTTGTACGACTTTTTCTATGATGGAAGTAATTAAAATTGGAATTTCCTTTAACTGAACGCGATAGTTCATCAACCTTGTCAGAGACACACTTGATAAATTAGTTTTTATACCTACAAATAAGTTTTCAATGTATCTCGATTTGGGTACATTGTATGGTGTGTATGCCTGCATTTTCAATTATTTTTCAAGTAATTAAAATCTAATCAATTTAATTAAAAATCGTAATCAAAGAATCGGCATCGCCTAATGGAACCCAAAACCAAGAATTAGCTTCCCTGTTAAAAAACGAGGAAATTCTGGCATCAATAATTATGAGTTATTGCAAAAAGATTTCCCGGAAAAAATGTAGGTAGGATGTCGCAAAGCCACGAAGTTGATAGACAGCAGTTACCTCACGGCAGGTGTTGCATAGCGCTAGGGTTCATGTCACCACTAACCCTGCTCTATTAAGCCATAAAACTTTAACACATCCGTCACTAGTTTTATGCATCCTCTGGGTATTATCAATAAAAACAAATAATCACGTGAAACGGATCCTGTGACATTGTGAAGCCTGGGTTTGGATCCTCTTACATGGTCGCCTCTTATTAAGTAGGGCTTAGGCGCTTCACGGCCGCTATCAAGGTTAGTGCTAGAATTTACGCTTCCTGATGACTCTATTTCGTCTTGTTTTAATTAAGGAGTAATTCATGCTGTGTGGGTCGACAACACGCGTGTAACCTGCAATTAGTGATCACAAAGAGGGATCCAACGCTCGCTTTTATGGGCTGACGTTGGAGACGCGTTGCAGCTCTACGACTCTCGCACCTCCGTTGTAAACACGCATGAAAAATTCATTTCAATCCCGTACCTGCAGTAGATGCACCGATAGGAAATCCTACATGTTCAAGTCGTAAAATAAATTTGATGAGCGATTTCGAACGCTTGTTTCGAAAGTTGTTTTTCTAGGAAGACTCTGTAACTAAATGATTAATATTACGTCAAAATGTATTGAACTGTAAGTATGGTAAATTGGACAAAATTCTTGCTTAATTTATGTTGGAAAACTTTTTCGTCGAGTTTATGAAAGATCTATTAATGTTCTGTGTACTTATTATTCACAAACTAATAAATATTCATGAAATTTAATGAACGAATTTCACAACTTAGTCTCAAAATCTTCTGAAAAATCATAAAAATTATCTTGAATGTAGTAAGGCCTTAGGCGCACATGCTCGTGTATTTCTTTTTCCTACGTTATCTCCGGTGCATCAACTGAAAAAAGTAAGCTCCACATTTCCATCGAAACTTCTGTATTGCTCAAAATTCATGATTTGAAAAACCTTTTCAGAATAATTACTTTGATTACAAATTTTCTAGCAGGTACTTTTTCCGGAACATAGTTGTAATTGTGAAGCTTGGTCAGCGCTCCGTTGCACTGAAAGTCTCCCTAGTGTCCAGTTCATATTGTTTGTATTATATTCCGTCATTTTATTGAGCGAAGAAATTAACTTAAATTTGATTTACTTATTCTACTTCTGCCGAACCGAATATTGGAACTGACAATTCCTAGAAAAGTTTTATTTGAGTAAAATTTGAAAAGTGAGTAACTAGCAGACAATTCTGCCAATATATTACAAAAAATTATTATCGCTAAAAATGCTGTTGCATGAATGTAGCTCATTCGAAAAGTGAAGTTAAGAAAATAAATTTACTATACAATTCACAATAAATAAATTCAATTACCCATGCAAGTGCAACTGTATGAATTTAATTAACGCAATAACTGCAGCTGTATGAGTTCAATTAACTCAATAACTGCAGCTGTATGAGTTCAATTAACTCTATAACTGCACTTACTTAAGCAACTGACCTCTTATATAATATGAACATAAAGCACGATCTCTAGTATATTTATGCTTGGTGAAAATATACTGTATATACTGTATGTATACGGAAGGCACACTATCCAGTCAATGTAAATGCCATAAATGCTTAAATTAGTGCAGATTCAGATGACGTGAGTCGTCAGAGTATTCGTTTTAGGGTTTTGTTTATGGCCATTAAACTCTCTTTGAACATCTCAGAGCTCATGCACTCGCATGATTTACTCTATACTGTCTCGAACCGCGAATTTTACATGCTTCTAGTTAATTTTTTCACTGTTTTCAAAAAATTGTCCCCGTTTATAAGGGTAACAAATTACTCGGGTGATACTCTTATCAGAGACTACACCATAATATATCATAATCTTTTATACTTTAGAAGTCTCCTTTGCTTCATTTTTTACATAATTATTTAAACTCGCCTAATTAAAATTATAGGGTAACTCCGTGAGACTTGGAACGCCTACCAGCGTCCAGCATAGCAGAAATAAGCGAACGCGTTGGCTTCGTTACGATAGTAGAATTATTCATCACAGGATTCCAGCGAGGCATGACGAAATATGTAGAGTATGAAGGTATTTCATGCTTATGAAATATTGCCCTGCATATTAATGTCCAACGAACACTGAGCTCCGAATGTGAACGTTGATTTTTAAATTGATTCCGGTTTCGTTTGTAGTAACAGTTATTAAGGAAAAGTTGTTCCTTAAACAAACTGAAAATGGATGAAGTAGACATTAAATACATACTACATCTTCTAAATGCATCCTACTCTCCAATGATCAGTTGACCATTCTTTTGCATGCGAATCAAGCTTTTTAAATGCCGATGTAGATATAAATTCATTTTATTGTATGGCTACCAAGAATTACGAGGACAAGTAAATTTTTTTCATTTTTGCCATCGTCCACAAAAATTCCCGGCATGACCATTTCCTTACGGACACTGACCCAAGTAAAATCATAAGAAATGCCCCAAGTAATCAGGAAGTAAATACGATAAAAACTTCCCCTTTTAATTGATATTGAAGGGAAGGAGTGTTGTATATAATGACCCTTTTATCATTAAGCATTCAGAACTCAACTGAACTGAGAATGCTGATAAATGTGACATTATTTACGAAACGTTACTGAAAGTGTCAACGGTTTTTATTCGGAGCTTACAGAGTGGAAAAGTAGCTTTTTATTCACCTGTAGAAGTAGAGGTCAATTAAGAAGTGACCTTTATTAAATCCTTGATTACGTTTCACACTCAACCTGATGATAATAAAGATAAAAATGATTAATACACTTTATGAGCTATCCTCCATATTTAGAAGATGGTCGAACATTTTTAAAAGCACTTACTTAAATGATAGAACACTGGCTGCTTCCAGACCAATAACAGAGCAAAAGCTAGTGCATTTTTCTCTTACACCAACGCCATACTTGCTTCCAGAGCCCTCTCCCACACCCACACTTTCCTGGAGAGAAGGTGAGGTACGAGAAAAGGCCCGGGTGAATAGGGCCCATCTAACCGGGGTGTGATTAATCAGAACCCGATTATTCTGGGTCAGTTCTTATCTTTACCTGATTAATCAGGATCTGATTAATCTGGACCAGGTCTAACCGGGGCAAGATTAATTGGGGCCAGTGAAATTCTTAGTTTTGCCCTTGAACCTGAATATATATATATTTTTTTTATCAGAACCTGAATATTTTTCATGAATGTATACAAAACTTTCATTCTGTATCTTATCTACAGGTAACATGGCCGTGTAGGGAAAGAAGACTAATAACGGGAAAAATGGTAAATTTTATGGTGATCCGGTGCCTTTGGTATCCACAATACAATCCTTATAAAACACGTATACCCGTTCTGATTTCAGTTCAATAATTTTTCTTCAGTAATAGATAGGAAGTAATGGGACGGAGACCCAGATAAAGAGATAGATAGATAGGGAGAGAGACAAAGATGGAGGTACATTGTGTTTTATATAAGTACTAAACAGTTCCTGTGGATATTCCACGATTTAGATTTGACTAATTTGAAATTATTATAAAGATGAATGTATCAAAGATCTACGACGAATGTTGTATTTTAAATAAATACTTCTCTTAATGAACCACGAAGTAAGCAAGAGAAGCAAGTACCACGGTTAAACCTGAAAAATGAATTTTATTTCATAGATCCTTAGTTTTATCACTTTTAAGTCGCGGAATTTCCACGGGTACTATCTAGGCGATGTTATCGGTAGATAAGATAGAAAATGGAAGTTTTATGTATATCAATGAAAAATATTCATTTAAAGCACAATAATTTGTTGTAAATCCTTATTACATTCGTTTCTATATTAATTTTAAATTACTAAAATTAAAACCGTGGAACTTCCATGGGAACTATCTAGTTCATGTTATAATGAGAGAGCAGTCTGCCCGTCAGTCCGACACCATGCAAAAAATATAACCTCGAGCTATACAAGTATGATACCGATATTGCCTCACTTAGTACAATCACAGGTTTTACTATTATGTTTATATTTTTAGACGATTCTATTCAATATAAAATATTTTCTTGCAATTCGCGTATGTAAGAAGAACCGTACTATTTTAGAATAAATGCAAAAGTTTGAGCAAACAATTACGAAGATTGTGGCAAACACGAGCAAAGAGAAGCGCAACGTGGAAGGACCACAGAAAGATGTCTCGTATTTACTTTCTATTTCTAAACTTGTAAAGCACGTACATAGATAAGAACATGTAAACATATTAAAATCTGTTGTGTCTTTATCACACAATGGTTCAGTTAAATACGTATGATATTCTGAAAATAGCCCTGTCTTTTCTTACTGAGTGATCACGTGCGTGTACTAGTTGTAACAGTTACAAACTCGCCCTATTGTTTAGAAGCAGCTGTTGCAACCATAACCGTCTTGTATTTTCTCGGTTGCCTGCTACGAACTTTGCCAGTTGCGTGCTGTGTTTACTTGCCCCTTACACCAGGGTGAGTAGCACGGATATGAACTTGCCCCTCACACCAGGGGGAGTAGCACGGATATGAACTTGCCCCTCACACCAGGGGGAGTAGCACGGATATGAACTTGCCCCTCACACCAGGAGGAGTAGCACGGATATGAACTTGATCTGCCCAGTGTTCATAGGACCGATGTTCCATAGAGACGACATGGGTCCGGCAGCCACGTTCTGCACGCCAGCGGAAGTATTGATTAAGAAGCGGAAATTCGCAAAGCTCTCTTTCAAATTTTCTAAGCAGTAGCCGGAGGTACGAAGGGCTCATTAAACTAATACAAATTTTATGTAGTATGCCTTGTGCTCCATCGCGTGCCCGCGTCGTGTGACTCAGAGCTTTTGTTACATAAATTCAAAACTGTTGCTAGAATTTGCCCCGCTTGTTAAGACACGCTTCTGGTTCTTATGTATCATAATAACATGCGCTCAGGTTTAGTGCTCCGTGTACTTTGAACTCTGTTATTTGAGTCACTTCAGTGTACCCAGCCTAACTTTACTATCAGATTAACGGTGATCAGTTACTGTATGCATACGGTATATGCAGTTTACTGTACGTGCAGTATGCTGTATATACAATATACTGTACATACAGTATACTGTACATGCAGTATACTGTACCGTTATTCACGGAGTGGTTCAGACACGCGCACCCGTCAGGGAAATACAATGAGAATTTTACTGCCTCCACGAAAAGGATACACGTGACATCAATTAAAAATTTTTTATTGGTGCTGTCATCAATAATATTATTATACTTCTAGTACTGTTATTATATTCATTATCTTCATGATTAATATCAGTATTTAAGTATTATTATTACTAATATTCTAATTTTCAATACTATTTTAATTGTTAGGATTATAATATGTTAGTATTTATACTATGTTTTTCCGGTATTTAAGTTCATTTGACCAGAACCCACACAAGCCTCTTGACTTGCCACAGCACAACCCAACAAAACAGGAAGACACGCAAGGCCTCCACTTGCTAACGCAAGTCCAGCATGTCAGACTCCTGCCAAGAGACCCACACATCAAAGATAAGCATCTGGTCGTAATCGTGCCTCTAATTTGAAAGCTCAACTGCAATAAAACTTACAGGGATATTTCCGAAAATTACAAACGGAAACGCGTACCTACCGCGCACTCGATTTTTTGTCCATGCCGTGTCTCTACTTAGTGACATATCTGGTCTCGATCTTTTAATTTCTAGATTTTAACACGTTGACTCCGATTGCCTAATTGATGTAAAACTTCACTTTGTACGTATAGTCACTAGAAGGATCTGAAAAAATTACAGAACCTAACCTACGTGGTACACATACGTACCACTTCGGAGTCAACGTGTTAAACTGTTTGGTGCAATGCATTGAATTTAAGCTTTCTGTGTGAAGCATGAGAACGGCCATGATGCATTTTCCCGGCTCATTTTCTCGTCAATGAGTTTTTGAAAACTTGACAATTTATTATCGCATGCAGACTTGAAAGATGACACCTGAATGAGTTTACAGTTGTCATGGAAGTGTGGATGAAGTAACAGAGTTTTAACAACTGGGTAGTGAGGTGATGGGGACAAATGAATTAGGAAACATAGCTTTACAAATATGAATCCTTCTCTGGGTGAGTTTTTCTGTTTGGCAGCACTCAGCCATACAAGACCGAGTTATTTCCGGACTCCACGAAATGATACATGAATTGTTTTTGCTGATATATGGCAAAATAAAGTGTCATTTATGAAATTTACCCCTACTTCTGCACATGTGGAATATTGGAGTAAAAAGAATTATTTCTATTGTAATTCAGAAATGAGAGCGATCCTCGTAGGATTAAACACCAAAAATATTCATGGCGTGTCAGGAGAAAAAATATTTCAGACGCTCAACTTGGGCTATCAATTCCAGGCATACGTTCACTCATAAAAACTATTGTTACATGACATATCTGGCATTAAATTCCCCTTGTTTGTTCAACCTCGTTACTCAACACATTGCTTTAATGCCCAATTCATGCGTGGCTTAGAAAACAAACGCAAAATTACCTCATACTCTATTTACCTATCAACGGGCTTCTGCCACTCTAAAAAAGTAAAACTCGAGACATCCTTAACAAGTTATTTCTCAGCCGTATGGTGTAAGTTTGATCAAAAAAAGGCAATTTGTGAGTTTCTCCTACAACTCTATTTCTCTTCATTCAACAGCACCGTATTTGAAGGCAAGAAGAAATTCCAGTCTGTGCCACTAAATACACCCCACATCTCGCACACGAGACCGAGGCCATTTCACGGTCGCTGTGTAGGAACAAGCGCTGCCGCGTAAACAGCCCACCATTGTGTTCATTTGTGTGGTGTTCGTATGGCTCGCTCTTTGTCACCTTCCCAGACTTCATGGCTGAGTCTCGCCTCCCGCAGGGAGTGTCTACACCGAGTATACAATAACTTTCAGTTAGCCGGTACAATTTATACAAGTCTCGAGCGTGTCATGTATAATCAACATAAAAGATACTCCAATGGAGATGAGAGGTGCTCCCCTTGCCGTAGCCCTGCGGGGGGCGCCAATCCCTACCGAGGACTGTCTTTGGAGTCGTGCTGGGGGTCGGCGAAGGTCGCCTCTGACTGGCCATTGTTCATACGCTGGCTGAGCGCCGTATGCCTGCACGGTGCTGCTAGAAATATGATCGCTGCATTAGCATCTAGCGACTAGCGAGCTTAGTGAGCTTAGCATGCAAGCTTGCTGGCAGAGCCGAGCGTGAGTGTAGCATAGAAGATTAATGGCAGAGCGGCGCATGAATGTAGCATAGAAGATTAATGGCAGAGCAACCCATGAGTGTAGCATAGAAGATTAATGGCAGAGCGGTGCATGAGTGTAGCATAGAAGATTAATGGCAGAGCGGCGCATGAATGTAGCATAGAAGATTAATGGCAGAGCAACCCATGAGTGTAGCATAGAGGATTAATGGCAGAGCGGTGCATGAGTGTAGCATAGAAGATTAATGGCAGAGCAACGCATGAGTGTAGCATAGAAGATTAATGGCAGAGCGGCGCATGAATGTACCATAGAAGATTAATGGCAGAGCGGCGCATGAATGTAGCATAGAAGATTAATGGCAGAGCGGCGCATGAGTGTAGCATGTGCACTAATTGAACTGTGCAACAGGGAAGTGTAGCAGAGGAAGTAATAGGGAAGTGGAGCAGAGAAATGTAGCAGTAGGAAGTAACAGGGGAGTGTAGTAAAGAAGTGTAACGCAAATGTAAAGTAGTACAGGGATAGAATGGACCATAATAAATCAACTCAGTATATCGACATGCAGACCCAACGTTCAAAACTTTGAGTGAGTGTGATGAGAAAATGATGAATTCCTACTGCGTATTGAATTCCTACTGCATGATGAATACATGGTGCATGATGAATAACTGCTGCATGATGAATAACTGCTGCATGATGAATACCTGTTGCATTATGGATACCTGCTGCATTATGAATACCTGCTGCATGATGAATACCTGTTGCATTATGGATACCTGCTGCATTATGAATACCTGCTGTATGATGAATACCTGTTGCATGATGAATACCTGCTGCATAATGAATACCTACTGCATGATGCGTTATCCGGATGTGCAGCTACAAATCAATGCATGGAGGAGAGAAGGAACATAATACGACAACGACGGCTGCTCGAGCTTAGAAATAAGCAAAATCGCTCGAGCTGTACCTACATATCTAAAATTTTCGACTAACGTACAAGAAATAAGATGTTTCTAACTCAAACATTCTCGTAAGTATTTTTTTAAATTTCGAAGTATTTGTTCGCTACTCACTTTTTAGTCTGAATCACTGCTGAATCAATGAAAATATTCATACATCTCATAAACTTCGTTTATATTTTACCACAAGGATACCCAATCGTGAAAAAGCTCACGTATTTTTTATTGAATTTTTTGTTCGATTTGCCAGTGGACGCAAGGTTTGCGAAGGAGTTTCCACATTAAAGGTTGTGCCTTTGGTATCCACAATACTCGTACAATGCTTACAATACATGTATACCCTACCGAATATCCTCCTGTCTAAATCTTTAAGAGCGGGACAAAGAGACGGACCAAGCAAGCAAGCAACAAACTGGGTATTATTTTATAGTTGGATAGTGAGATAATCAAAAAACATCACCGTTTACTCTGCAAAAATAAATAAATTTGATCAGAGCGTGGGGAAATAAAGGCAAATTTGAGCGTAAATTTTACATCAAAATCACCATCAAAGAGTCATCTCTGACGCCAACAGATGACTTGCAAGCTTCTGAAATCGCAATATTTGCAATCTAAACTGAATTTTTTCTTTAATCGCTCGGTTTGATTGTACATGTGATGCAACGTTATGCAGTGATATTGTGAGACCAGTTGTTATAATTATGTCTTCAGAGCGAAGGAAATTTTAAAACTGACTTCAAAATTGATATTTCCTTGTTTCGCCAAATCTATACTTATAACCAAAAGATTTTTAGTAACATCAAGTTGATGTGGAACACGAGCTCATATACCTGACACACGCGACCCAGCACCGCAACACGAGCTCATATACCTGACCCAACACTGCAACACGAGCTCATATACCTGAGACACGCGACCCAGCACCGCAACACGAGCTCATATACCT
>VCRD01000052.1:470931-600406 GCA_006783055.1 Trinorchestia longiramus
AGCTCATATACCTGACACACACGACCCAGCACCGCAACACGAGCTCATATACCTGACACACGCGACCCAGCACCGCAACACGAGCTCATATACCTGACACACGTGACCCAGCACGTGCATTTATCATGACACCTGACTATGTATAGGACGATCTCGTTATTCACGTATTTTTAAATTCTATAACTGAATATCTTTCGTTTTCTAAAGAAAATATACAACATATTATCATTATTTTCAAACGTTTTCGTGTATATTTTACACCTAAGGTTCAATCGTATGAAAAACAAGTAATTTTAGCTCATGAAGCAGGAGTTGCATCTACTCATTTGCCCTTTGTATGGACTTTCTTAAATTCACATACAGCTGTATGTGCAGAACAGCAGCTCATATACAGCTGTATGTGCAGAACAGCAGCTCATATACAGCTGTATGTGCAGAACAGCAGCTCATATACAACTGTATGTGCAGGACAGCAGCACATATACAGCTGTATGTGCAGAACAGCAGCTCATATACAGCTGTATGTGCAGAACAGCAGCTCATATACAGCTGTGTGTGCAGAACAGCAGCTCATATACAGCTGTATGTGCAGAACAGCAGCTCATATACAGCTGTATGTGCAGGACAGCAGCACATATACAGCTGTATGTGCAGAACAGCAGCTCATATACAGCTGTGTGTGCAGAACAGCAGCTCATATACAGCTGTATGTGCAGAACAGCAGCTCATATACAGCTGTGTGTGCAGAACAGCAGCTCATATACAGCTGTATGTGCAGAACAGCAGCTCATATACAGCTGTATGTGCAGGACAGCAGCTCATATACAGCTGTATGTGCAGAACAGCAGCTCATATACAGCTGTGTGTGCAGAACAGCAGCTCACATACAGCTGTATAGACCAGAGGGTCTCGACAAGAGCTGCATTGGCTCACACAGAGCATCAACACAACTGTGTAGTCCCTAATGTTCTTATAATTACACCTGAGTTCGTATGAGTGTAGAAAAGGCTGCTTGGGCCCGCACAGCTGCACAAACAGCTGTAAAAAAGCAGCAAATTAAACAATTTGTAGTTCATCAAAAAACAGTAGCAACTTTGATGAAGCCTATCTGGTAGCTATATTTTAGCCATCAACAAAATCGGAGAAAATTTCAAAGCCCTGAAGCAGTTTCGTATCTAGTGTTTACACATAAACAGCTGTGTGACCTTAACATCAATATTGAGCATCAGTATGAACCCAGCATCATAACAGGAATAATTGTATTATTATAGAGTCCACCCAAAACCATTTCTGTGTGCTCGGTGCATCACAAAAGCAGCTATATAGACCCAGTATAAACACGAGAGCACGTGTATGTACCCATTTTGCACAAAAACCTGTGAGGTCCAATAATTATATTGTAGATACATCTGTAAGCATCATCATAGCAACAGCTGTAAGACAAGCAGCAATACTGAGGCTTTTGAATAAGATCGGCACATCACAGCAACAGCTGTAAGACAAGCAGCAATACTGAGGCCTTTGAATGAGTTCGGCACATCACAGGAGCAGCTGTAAGACAAGCAGCAATACTGAGGCCTTTGAATGAGTTCGGCACATCACAGGAGCAGCTGTAAGACAAGCAGCAATACTGAGGCCTTTGAATGAGTTCAGCACATCACAGCAACAGCTGTAAGACAAGCAGCAATACTGAGGCCTTTGAATGAGTTCGGCACATCACAGGAGCAGCTGTAGGGCCAGCAGCAGACGCAAGTGCAGGGGCAGTGAGGCTGCAGCTGCAATCAGCGTCGCTAATGGCGGCATCTGGAGAGGGTCTGGCATGCCTCGAGCGAACAGTTTTTTGTTTCCAGGGCTGTGAACGCGCCTTGTCACCACCGACAGTTGTTTGTGTCACCAGTCGTTTGTTTCACCTGCTCTTGTGTCACCAGTTGTATGTCTCATGCCTTGTTTGTGTCACCAGTCGTTTGTTTCGCCTGCTCTTGTGTCACCAGTTGTATGTCTCATGCCTTGTTTGTGTCACCAGTCGTTTGTTTCGCCTGCTGCTTGTGTCACCAGTTGCGTGTTGCATGTGTTGTTTCAGACGCCAAGCGTTTGTGAACAGTTATTTAATATGGTGCTTGCGTCATCAGTTATTTTTTGCATCAGCTTTTTACGTCACAACTCATTTTCTCGATCAGTTGTATGTGACAACAGCGAGTACCAGTTATTTTAGTTACAAAGTACCAATTGCTTATGTTATTTACGATACTTCATCATCTATATCACTAGTAACAATTTTCACCCAACCACCAGTTTCTGTTTGCTTCATCAACAGTAGCTTTCTCCTACAAACTTGATTTGTTCGAGTCGCTGGTTTCAGTATTACGTTAAGTCACCACTACTCTCGTGCTTGCATCTCACCTGATTTTCATTATTCGCGGCTTTCCGTGACGCCAGCCAGCGAAATTTTTGCCACTGCCGCACAAGCTTGTTTTCCGGATCATAGTCGCAAGCAGCAACTGTTTCAATAAAAAACAGCTTTTATTGCACTTATTGTAGCGTATTATTGTATCTAACTACTCCTTACCCGTAACTTGTTGAGTGCTGAATGTGTCTTTATTACACAGTATTTAGACCTCAAACTAGTACCGAAGTCTTCACAGAATGTGAGCAGCGTCTCGACCAGGTGTTATATACGAAATGATCTGTAAATAAAGAAAATAACAGTAACGTAAGGTATATAAAAAATATATTTTTCACCAAAAAAGTGCATATTTATAAAAAATGCATATATGAGTGAGTGATCCACTCGAAGATCACTCATATGCAGTAGTAAAACAAAACAAAAATCGAAGACATGAGTAGTGGTTGGATTGAGGCAACATATATGAATACATATAAGTGTGCACTTTAACATACAAAAGTTCAAAACAATCCTAAATTTTTCTAAAATATTTTGAAGTTTAAAAAAAATACAAAGCTTACAACCTGAAAAACTTCCATAATCTTTGTTTAAGAAAGAATAAGTATTTCCTTTAGTATTTTGACAGAACTTGCATTAAATATTAACTGCTGATTTACGAACTTTGTTTATTGCTGTCTAATTTGACCTGTTATTTAAAATCAATTTTGGCTCAACATAATTTAATTTTCACTGATCCAGTACCTGAAATCTCAAATAAAAAAGTTTATCTTCGTCTCGCTATAGCACTTTAAGTGTCCTATGAATGTTTTTGAACTCGAGTATTAGAACGGGGTATTTTTATCTGGTGAACTCATTATTTGGTCTGGCATTGCTTTCTAGTGAGTTTTTTCTATAGAGTATGCTGTACATTTTAAGTTCAAGGCAAAATTCCTGAGATGGGAGAAGTCAACACTGAACTTTAGACATACCAATAGTCTCTAAATAACACGTCTTGAAATCCACATAAAAACAATTCATCCACTCATCTCGAAATTCGCACAACTTATAAAGAACAGCAGTTGCGTTTTTGGATCGCATTCACTAACTGTGGAATATCATGTCGACTGCAGCATCAGCCGCGAAAAGGAAAATTAGATCACTGTTCATTTTACTCCTGGAAAAGTGTTCTTCGTCGCTGATGACACTCGACCGCGCACGGTCGTCATCGACGTCCATCGCGACTGTGGCCGCGACAATCAACTGCGGATTGAACTATCATTTCGCGGGCAACCGCCACCACCACCTCGACCAATCATTGGAAAATGATAGTGCCGCCGAGTCTGTAATCATCTTCGGCAATTATATGATGACGCTCCTGGGGAATGGGAAACAATTAGATTGACATCAGTTATTGTTGCCTGTGGAGTCTTCTATGAGATGCTGTGCTCTTTAGTTTGTTTACAAAGAGAAATGGCAATCTAATGGGATCGACTGAAAGTACAAGTCTGCCATACTTTACGACTGACGAGCCACAATGCAGAACAATAGTGTCTGTGTTCGAGTAAACGAAGCGAACTTTAGCAAGTTTTTCCTAAAAGTTCGATGCAAAATTACAATGCGTAGAAATAATGGCGTGCTGAAATGCTAGGCACTTTGCTACTGATGGAAATAAAAAATACGCAAGTCAAGTGATTTTATACTCAAAACTCCACAGAAACCCTCATTTATACATTGTGATTAAGGTTAGAGTCAATTCCAAATAATGGAAATATTGAATTTTAAAACTGACGAGTTAGGGATCTAGCAATGTTATTGTCATCGACACCAAATGGGAATAAATTCCGTATGCCAAATTTTTTCGATATCATAAATTTTACTCTTCTCTACTCTGCTTCCTCTCTCAACTGCTTTGTTCTTGCTCATACAAGAAGAACTTTTCCCTCGTATTTCAATGTAAAGTCTCGTGTGGGAGGCAAGGAGTAGATCAATTGATCTTTTTATCAGCACTCTGTTAATTTTGCGGTTCCTCTCTAGTTATTATAGAATATATTGGATGGACTCCCTTTTAGTGCTTCTCTATAATGAACTTTCGCGTCAATTCTGCAGACATTGTTAATAGTTAATTGTAAATTGTTTTGCATAAAATTAGGTATATTGCTCATTAATTTTATAAAATAACATTGGTAATGTTTTTGAAATAATAATTATTAAAATTGATTTCAAAAGATATAACGGGAATTATGCCCCTCCCTGTACATGCGTATTTGCGTATGACTGCATGTGTGAAACTGTATGTGTATAACTAGATACATATGACGGCATGAGTATAACTGCATAGCTGTATGTCTCAAATGTTCATCTATTGCTTGAACTCCCTGCACAATTTTTACGGATCTTTAACATGCCCCTCCACATATTCGTGCCCCATGCAGCAATTTTTTGACAATAACATGTAGCTTATTTCATACAAGTATTCAAATATACAAGAGGAAGATCTTTTATTTTCTACTGGCAATTTTGGATAATTATTTAGTATGAAGATTTGGAATCCATTTTTACTTTCATTTTAGATTCCTTTAAAATAGGCAACTAAGCCTTAGCTTTATTCAATATGCCCCTCTGTTACCAAATTGTAAGACACAATTTTCTTAATAGTACCTTTCTCATATTTATTATATTGTTTTGATTAAGATGAATTCAATAATATCGCTTAGCATAATTTATTTATTTTTGGTTACCATTAACCTTCAGCAAATTGTCGCAAACACGTCGTCCAATCAGCCAAACACAGTCAACGAGCGTCACAAACACGACGGCCAATCAGCCAAACAGTCAAAAAGCGTCACAAACACGACGTCCGATCAGACAAACCCAGCCAACGAGCGTCGCAAACATGACGTCCAATCAGCCAAACACAGTCAACGAGCGTCGCAAACATGACGTCCAATCAGCCAAACACAGTCAACGAGCTTCACAAACACAACTTCCAATCAACTAACCACAGTCAATGAGCGACCTCACTAATCTGTTTGTCTCTCCTGCATTTACATGTCATCTCCTGTTCTTAATTCAGTACCTCGTTACAGCCTACAATAATTCTTAATTCATTACAACTCCCTTTTTGCTAACTCATAAAAGTTTTCGCAACGTACACTTAGCTCATTAGAGTTGAATTTATTTGCCTGCTTTATAACCTCATTATCGCCGAAGAAAAGTTATTATTCAAAGTAAGTAAATCCCTTATTGATCCCTTATTAGAATGCGTAAACTTGTAGTCTTGGGAGAGCTCACGACCTCCTCCAACACAGTACACGTGCTCAAGTTTCTGCTCAAGACTCGGGAAATTGTGGCTGAGAATGAACAGTTTTCTTATCAAAGATTCTTTGAGCGGCGTACATGAATGTGTTTGGGAGCTATCAAACGTAGCCCACGTTTGTCTTGATGGCAAGTATGCTGTAGTTGAGTGTGTTTGGGAGCCATTAATTGTACCCGACGTTTCTCTTGATGGCAGCTGTAAAACACTTGAGTATTTGTGAGCCGTTAAACGTAAGACACATTAACCCTCACAACAGAGTTTCTTATTCCAGAAGTAATACCTAGTGAGTGGTTGTAGGAGCTACAGAGACACGCACACTCCTTCTCTGGGGGCGGATTCTAGGCAAAATGTGATCGTTTTTTCCTTCTGTTTATCACACGTAAAACATCGAAAACAATGTATCGAAGTAGGAATTTACAGAATTCATAATAATTATTCAAAATTACTTTATGCCTGCATACGAAATAGAATTCGGTGCTTAAATTTTATTAAAAGAGTATGGCTTCTGGTGAGAATGGGTGAGCAGGATTTTGTTTAAAAAGTGATGGAGTCTGAATGGCAAGAAAGGGAAGCTAGAAAGGGAACAAAATATATGTCGATGAATGAAGTAGTATAACCGGCGAACGACAAAAATGCAGGACTACATTTAAACTAACCATACCTGTAGAGTGTACATTATTTTGAGCTGGAGACGCTACAGTGTTTTGGGAGCCATATTTGTCCACTAATTTTTTTAAGAAAAGTATCGCATGGAGGGTAGAATGCTTCTTAATTGAAAATTATTGCTAGGAGAGTAGAAGGCTTCTCACTCAAAAGTATTGCTCGGAAAGAGCGAAACTTCTCACTCGCAAAGTATTAGTTGGAAATGAAGAAGCTTCTCACGGAAAAAGTGTCGGTCGGAGAAGAGAGAATTGGACTATGACGATGTGTGGGTAAACCGGCAAAAGCTGGTGGGGGCTGAAACAAGATGTTTGATGATGGAATTTTAACTCAAGAGACTCAAGCTAAAAGCCAGCGCTTTAGTTGGGTTGGTTGGGTGAGCGCTCATTTTGTACCACCTTCCTTCCTGAACCTTCCTTAAAGTGACAAAATTTAAACATTTGAATTCTCAGCGCTGTTTTTTACGTTCATTTTACATTTTTAGCTTAAGAATTACACAAACTACTAAGTTCTCATCATGAAAGAAAATTAAAACATTTTAAGACACGAATAAAAGGCATCGCTGATGTTTCTGTATACTAAAACAGATTTTTATTTTTGTAATTGGCCTATTATTGGGGGTGGCCAAATAATTTTAAATATACAGTGATGTCGTACATGTATGTTTATGAATGCGTGAAACAATGCCGGCTGAAAACCACTGCTTTGAACAGAATACAAAGCACCCACTTGTATTGAAAAAACGCAGTTAGCATGGACCACGCAGGTATGAAAAAATAGCTTTATTCAAATAGTTCTAAAGCAACATTGTATTTTACTTGCAATCAAATTCTACGCTTAGTTAAACTCTCAAGTTAGTCATGATTGAAAATAATATTGAACAAAATTACTGAATCGGACGTAATTTCAACTTGATCATTGGGACGTCGATGTCGTCTTTGGATGACACCTTGGAGGCGCAGGAGCCTTGTCCGGAAGGATCGGCTTACTAATGTACCCCACAGGAGTTGTTAGCAAGGATTATAACGCGGTGGTACACGAGGAATATCCTACGCAGGTGCGACTTAACGCACCTTACGCACTTCGTTGGGTAAACAATAACTATAGACTTACCTGTGTCCACCGACGTACAAAAACCTGTGTGTCGAAACGACCCAGTTTTGACACACGGGTTTTTGGTTCAAGTATTTTTCAAAGATTAACTCTTCTTCAGCTCTGCCAAACAACGTGCCATGAAAATAAGTTTTCTCATGTCTATCAGTTGAGTTTGTTGCACAGACTGTCTGTTACTCGTGAATGTTTTGATACATAAAACCAGACATATTTTTATGGATTCTTTAGGGTTACTTCTGGAGTCATATTGACCATTCACAGAAAATTTTGTTCCGTGCATTATAAAAATTGTAGTCTCTTGATTTTGTGATTTGAGTCACACTCTAGTATTATTTTTTAAAGAAAAACATTTGATATAACCAGCAGGCAGTCCAAGCAGGTCGTGGTTTTAACAAATTTACGCAATATGACTTGCTAACAGCCAAACAATGTATTAATTTCAGAGTAAATAATTTTTTAAAGTAACCTATAGCGAAGCAGTTTAATAACTATGCACATTTTAGCACAATACAACAAATCGTCAAGAGTTTTATTATACCTCGACGAAGTTTTCATTCAAATAATGTACGTGAACTAAGCACTATTTCTACTGTAGCAGTCACAAATTACGTCGTTTGTACAGTTTTTAAACTATTTGTGTGCAAACACGCGATTTAGATTTAATTGAAGATTATTTCCCTGTCTCGCGAGATTGTAGGTGTTTTAGTAATGGTTAACTCATGTTCACGGACACCTAAACCCAAACAAAATATGCGCCAAAAAAACACAACCTAAACGTAGTGGCTTCGAGCGGGCCAATTTCTTGAGAACAGAATGTTTTTCGAAGGGATTATTGCAACACGACCTTAATTCCTCATTAACCAGAGGCTTAAATTGTCATTCAACAGGAGCTTAATTCCCCACTGGAGATGGGTTAAGTGAGAGCGTGCAACAGCTCATGGGCGAGAGAAGGAATTCGTTCTCAAAAGAGTCACTGAAGTGTTAACAAAATTAGGATATTCGCGGCGAGACAGCGCCCCGATTGCTGGCCAGATTGTGGCAATTATTCCATGGCCTCGAAAATTAAGGCACGCTGACTGCATACGGTGACCAGTAAAATTCTTCGCACTTCTTAAGTTCTGTTACACAACTTTTATTGTTGTATCCCATATATAGTGATTGTTTTTCTCGTTAATCAAGAGATAGCAGACTTGTGCGATATTCATGGCACTGCTGACGAACAAAATTTTTTGTTTTCCAGCTCGTCATCAGAATATGAGTGTCAGAAAGAGTGACTTCTACTATGTAACTCATAATAAAAATTTGTTACACTGTTATAACAACATCGAACCTTTGCCTCAATCGAATCGACCACTCAGTCATCATACTGCTATTCACCCACTCGGTCAACAGGAAAGTAGTTTGTTTGTTATGTGATATGAGACACAAATCATCTGCAATTATCCGACAATAGAGCTAGACTCTTTATGGTTTAATTACCGGTTATTTACGTAAATTATGGAATCTTTGAGGAAAATTCTCGAATATGTAGGAAAATCTACGGTAACGCTACCTTGAAATTAGGCTTCAGACTCCGGGTTGTCAGTTAATGCAATCTCGAATTCGTCTCGTACATACGTTTACAACAGAAACTCCATGTCACACACCGCCTCACCTACCAGCTCCAGATGACCATATCGCGTTGCGCTCAGTGACAGCACCTCAAAGGCGTTTACTGAAGTCCAGGGCTCCACAAAGCCCATCTCTTTTGGCTTTTTCAACCTGGACTTGTGAAATAAAGCTTTTTGTGGCAGTCCTCGTCTGTTCTTTTCATGGAGATCACGGATGGCACCCTTTCATTGAAGCGAAGATTTCTAATAATCACTAATGTAACAATTGACAAAAGGCTCGTACCTCGTCAGCGTTACATGATATGCTTCATCAATATCGAGAAAAAAGTGCATTGTGTTATTTCTGCTTTAGTATTCTACAGTTCCATTCCAAGTAGATTATTCTTTCCGTGTTGTTTCTACCATCTCATTCCTTGCGCTTATTCTCATTGTGTTATTCGTACCGTGAAATTCGAGACGAGTAATTTCCTTGATCTTGTTGCTGCCGTGTTATTCCTACCGTGTTTTCATTCCTACTTAGTCATGCCGTGAAAAGTTGCTTTGGAATGTGGGCTGCAAAATTTACAATTTCAATAGTAAGATTAACTTTGCACTCATAATAAGTATAAATAATTTTTTTACACATGAAATTCTACAATGGTATCCAGGACCAAACAATTTCGGTGTCCATACCAACACATGAAAGTCTTCTGTGAATTTACAATTCAATGTGCTGCAAATTACGCAACAGGAACAAAATATACTTAAAGCCTCTTATATTTTAATCAGATAATTAATAAACTATAATACACGAATCATTCGCCTAAAATCATGCATTAACGAAAGCACAAACTAAATACAAATTCAAAAAAATATTCTCTATTCATAACTTTTTTCATTCCGTTATCATTAAATTCAAACTACACGTGCACTAAAATTTACATTGCTCATACAGAAACTTAATTCTTTCGAATTAAGATCAAAACGTATTTATTGTTGCTGTCCAAACAATCATACGATATTTAACACAAAAGCAGCACAACTTTGGGGGGTTAGAAATGTATTAAAGAAAGTTAGAGTAATAGTTTGCTTCACAGAATGCAAACAGTGAAAAAAGGAGTACATACATATATATGTATGTATATCACCGTACACATGGTTAGGAGTGTACTGAATAGAATATTTCATTGGGGATTAAATTAAAAATAATTTTTGTAATCATTGACCGCTATGCAGGGTGTTTAATAATTATCGCTATATTCAAATGTAAAATCTTGTATTTGCACAAGCTGTCTGAAAAATTGCATGTTGTTTTGACCATTGCCTTCAAATACCGCCAGACAACATTGTCTTCACCTCAGTAACCCAAAAACAGTCATTAGGAATTTATTTTTAACCTTCACCTGGGCCGTGAAATCTCTTTGCCACTTAAAATCTTCGTTAATTTCAAGAAACGCACGCTGCTTTCCTCCTTCATATTCAACTGCATCCATGGTACTAAATGTTAGACTCACTTGTATGCACACTTTCCTGTGCTTTAGATATCCTTAGAACTGCACACATTTCAACAAATTTACAACTCTTAAACTAAAGATTAAATTACAGAAACAATTCTAGTGAATCAATAAACTTTTTTGCAATTGTGAGAGCAATGAACACTTTATCATGGCGGTGAGGCATCATCCTTGACGGTTTGTCATCGCAAACCCTTCCTCGGGCTTAATGTATTCCGTGAGCGATTGTATTAAAGGTTCGTATCAATAACGGAGGCAATTGTAGTGCGAGGAGCATCTGCTACTCGCATTTGCATAGAACCCATCGTCGCAGTCCTCCATTGCAGTATATTGCAAGCCAGGCGCTAGCTGTTACTATTGTTGCTGTTACAGCTGCTGCTGCTGCTGTCGTAGCTTCTGCTGTTCTTTCAACTATTGCTATTTCTACTCTAGCTGTTACTATTGTTGCTGTTACAGCTGCTGCTGCTGCTGCTGTCGTAGCTTCTGCTGTTCTTTCAACTATTGCTATTTCTACTTTAGCTGCTGCTGCCATTGTTGCTGTTACAGCTGCTATTGTTGTTGCTGTCGTAGCTTCTGCTTTTCTTTCAAATACTGCTATTTCTACTGTAGCTACTACTGCTATTGTTGGTACTCCTGCTGTAGCTGCTGCTATTCTTTCTTCTGTTGATATTACTGTTGCAGCTGATGCTGTTGCTACTGTGACTGCTATTACTATTCCTTCTGTAGTACTGCTGATATTTGCTGTTGTTTCTGCTATTGCTGTTGCTCCTGACGTTACTGTTACTGCATCTGATGTCACCGTCACGTGATGTGTCTGCTGCATTATGTCTTATTGTTGTTACTGCATCTTATGTCACCATCACGTGATGTGTCTGCTGTATTATGTCTTATTGTTGTTACTGCATCTTATGTCACCATCACGTGATGTGTCTGCTGTATTATGTCTTATTGTTGTTACTGCATCTTATGTCACCATCACGTGATGTGTCTGCTGTATTATGTCTTATTGTTGTTACTGCATCTTATGTCACCGTCACGTGATGTGTCTGCTGTATTATGTCTTATTGTTGTTACTGCATCTGATGTCACCATCACGTGGTGTGTGCCGGAACATGTATTTTAGCTCCTACTGCATCTGATGTTACTCCTTCAGTAGCCTGACAACATGACCATGGAGACCCTGCCCAAAAAGCGTCATCGTTCCATTACACTAGTACGGCCCAATGAATTGAAAATTCCTCTACGGCCCTAGATGAGAACTCAAAGCCTGTCACGAGTGGAAAAATAATTTCAATTCCCTTTATGGTTACTTCTTCAACGGTATAAGTTACTAAAAAAGCTAGTTCTCTACAGTTGATTACAGCGTTTTCCTTTTCATAGAGAAAGATGAGAGAAACTTTTCACTTATGTTTTCTGTACTTTTCTCAGTTACAATGCAAAAAATAATTTTCCCACCTTAGATAAATAACTTCCTTTCATTTTTATTCATGCCCGTATTTAACAAATTAAAATACATCTTCTAACTGCACTACGTTTATGTACTCAAAGCCCGCATGTAAGAAATTAATTTTAGAACATGTTCATAATTACGGAACGGGTTAAAAATGAATGCCTCGATAAGAATTCGTATATATTTTCATCATTATAGAAATTTACAAGTACTGAAAGATGAACCGTCACGACGAGCGCCATTGGCGTTCATCAGAGGTGTTAGTCTGAGGAGGTGATGTACTCAAGTTAAACCTTACGAGTTACACAATCAACATATTTATTATATACAACATCCATAACGTAGTTTCATTGCACGACACTTTCCCTGAAAAATAATTTCCATAACCGGCATTTTTCGAGTTTACTGATCCTGAAAAAATACAAAACACGGAGGGATTTTTTCTTATGTGTATGTCCAACTTCAAAACTGATATTGTTTGAGTTCTCTGTATTTTCAAAATGTGGACATATACAAAAATGTGAGCACTGTCCATAAGCATGGAATATCATTGGTAAATTATCTGGAAATAAATGTTAATTTCCTTAATTGTTTTGTAATTACCATTTAGGTGAGATTTATCATTTTATTTCATCATAGATTTAGTCAGATTAATTTATGCCGGTTCAACTTCGGAAGATAAAAATCTTCCAACAAAAATGGGCTACCATTTGGCACATGAAGATGCAGTTTCATTCTCAATAAAATAAAACAGATAACCGATAAAATAACAACAGAACCTTCTCGAATCAAGAAGATTTACTGAGAACAATGAATAAACATACCTGAAATCAAACATTAAATTATTTAGAGTACGTGTATTCACGCAGAAAAGGGCGTAAGCATAGGCTGCAATTTTGGATGAATGGTATTTTGAATAAAACTTCGTTTAGAATTTCAAAAGTGCTTAAAATTTGTGTAAACATAAAATTAAAGTAATTTTAGTACTGTGTTTGGTCGGTATGACATGGCTTCCGTACTCAGTAAAACAAAAATAGAAACCGTCGTACTCGTATTTCCCGAGAGCCAGAAACTTTTTAAACGATCACGCTTGCCTTATCTTTCTAATATTTTCTTAGGATATATGAAAAGTATAGACTCGCGTTGACATGAAGATAACAGAATGAACGATCAACGTAAAGCTGCAAAGCTACCAATAAACATTCTATGTACAACATCTTACACATCTACAAATCCTGCAAGGATGCGGTGCATATGCAACCTACGTATTTACTTACTATGTACAGTACTTTTTAAAGTGTTACACATCAAAACAACGCAAGTTTATCAGAGAACTGTCAACAGAAAAATTTCTACTATATACGAAATTTTGTTCGTACTTTGAGCAAATATGGAACAAAAAGCTGCGTATGTTCAACAAGCGTTATTAGGGTAAGTGAAGTTTTGCATCATGTGTACGAACTAATGTATGCTCCATGAATGACGTTATGCAAACCTCTAACGAGGAATTTTCAGACTTTTATTCGCTAACAAAAGGAAATACAGGAACACTCGTGTAGGTGTCTCTCCATCTCGAAAAAAGTCAGTTTTTATGAATAATTTTTAAAAAAATCCGATAAACCATCAATCAATGTTTTCTTCATCCTATTAAGTTGGCGGCGGGTCAATTATATTCATTTTTCCATACTTGATTTCTAGATGTACATGAAAATGTAATTTTTTCTGTCATTGGCTGCAAGTTATGATAATCTGTGACGAAGGCTCAGAAGCGTCTTCTATTCCACTATGAAAATGTCTTATTGTTAGAGAGATTAACTTATTCAACCTGCATTCTCATACCCAACCCATTTACTATTCAAACCACTTGCGCTGTTGTTAGCGGTTCTTTTGGAACGTGTTGAGTTTTGTTAAACCTGATGCGTGAATTTACATCGTGACAAAACGGGGCACTCGCCAATAAAGTAACATTCACGTACAAAAAAATTTGCCCATAGCTGGTTTTGATGAACGATGCTTTAGCTACATAGGCTGGTGTGAGGAACGCAATCAAAAAATGATGCCTTGCCATTCGTTCTTTCCTAATATACTACGTATATATCAGGGGAAACACTCTCAGTTTCCTGTTTATCTCAAAAAAGTTCCTGTTTATAAAGATTGCTTTAATTTTGTAGATGAAGTGATCGCGGTTCAAAACAAATATACTCACTGCTGAAGTAAAAGTAATGAGTATAATTAGCCCAAGTTTATGAAGCGGGATGAATTTAAATGTTTCCTGATTCTCACAAAGCCTACTGCGTCCTTGCCTACATTTTCCCCTTGTGATTTGAGAAGAACTGTGCAAACAAACATAATACACAACTTAAGTCTTGGTTTGGCACTTCAGTGTTATTTAATTTTACTATTTCAATTATACTATCATACATTAATATAATAAAAGTAGAAATGTATATCAAAAACCTAAAAGGGAAGAGAATTGCATTAATGAGTCCTCAAATGATACAATCTACTCAATTTTGAGTGCTAATACCATATTTTCTGCTAATGTGATAAAATTAGCAAGTCAAAAGCTTCCGTGAAAAGTATATAGAAATTGCATTGCCAGTTCATACAAGTCAAGTGATTCGGAGTAAAAAGTTGATTCTCAGTAAAAAGAATCTTAAAAAGCTGTTTATATAAAAACCTTAACGGTGGAAAATTTTCTTAAACTTTATAAACTCGTTTCTTTGTATTTTTAACTTGCATGAGCGTGTCAAAAATGAATTTTTGTTGGCATTTTCTAATGTTTGTTTACTTCTCGGTCGAGGGAGTCGACACTCAGTGCTGACTTGTTTTGGTGTTTTGAGGTTAACTTTCTATGCCCTCACTCGTAATGCAAATAAAATAAAAACTGAAATATTAATGCGTTCTGTTGCACACCAAAGATTTACAACTCCTGGACGAAAAAAAAGTTGCTACTTCTCCATTGAGTAGGTGTTTCAGTGAAAAAAAGCTATTAAATAGTTCACATGAATATGTTAAATATAATTATTTGGATTCATTAAAACATGTTATTACCTTGGGCTAAAAGTATTATATGAGGACCTTGAAAATTAAACTTTCTGAGAACTCTTGTTTGATGTAAAAGTCACGAAGCAATGTGCCTTGTGAAAGAGTGACTTTGGCACTGAAAATGCACGAACTTCGTTGTTTTGACAGACAAAATAACGAGTTTCTCGTGGCACCTTTTTCCAACTTCATCGAAATTAATCATATCGCACAAATTATAGGGCGAAAACGACATTGAACTTGATCCTAAAATTTAAAGGCAAAAATGAAATGAGCTGCTTTCATGATTTCACACACTTCAAAAACTAGAACTGAACATGAATATCCAGTGCAGAAGCACTCATAGATGGTAGAGTAGAGAATAAAATTACACATACACACCCGTTCGTTTAGCGTCCAGCCTACACTGCTGTAGCGTTATTACATGCTTGATTACACAGAAAAAAGAAAAGTCCATTCACTGAACAGGGCTCGTTCCCTTGCACATTGAACTCGTAACGACATCTGATTATGTCACTCTTTTTCATCATAACTAATGCTATGTATAACGTTGACACATGCAATCTTTTATACGTAATAATATCATAACAAACGAGCTGCCTGCGACTGAGGTATTCGTTCAGTTTTGAGGTCCGCTGTTTCATAAATGCTGAAGTGAACTTAATTTCTTAATTAATAAACTTAATTCCTGCTTTCAAACTTCAGCCATAAACTTTTATTTAAGTATAAACTACCCGATTAGTGGTCATGAGATTATATCTGAATGAATGTGTGATCTGCTTATAAATATAATTCATTATCATGCATCATTTTCAAGAAGCAAGATACCGTTTTCCAAAAAGTAAATTAATGATTGATTTATAAAACGAGATATTAATTCACATCTGTCAATGACCACTGATTGACGATGATTTACCTTCCATGGACCTGAGTGATATTAATGAGGTTGATTGTTAAGATTCACTGTCGAAAAAATTATTTTCACAAATTACCATGAAGGACACATGGGACTGAAATTATCGACATTAACCATTATTTATTTATTGACAGCCTCACTAGTACAGCACTGAAAGTTTCAAGGCTGTTGCATCAACATATGGTTTCAATATCATAATTTTCATCATCCTCATCTTCCTCCTCGTCTTCATCGTACTGATGTCGCTCAACGCTCGCATGACAGCTGGAGCTGGTGTGGTGTACGTTGCTGTAGTAGCTGTCGGCAAAAATAAAAGAGAAGTTGTACTTAATCTTTCCGTTACAAATGTGAAGGAAATTCAGCCTAATTGTTGCCAAAGAAGCCAAATTAATGGATGTGCCTTAGGTGGCAGTGTTAGTCATACCCTACCCACCGACTAGGAGAAAATTATGAATTATGAGATACTTCAACTCGTACTCACGATATACTTCATACCTGTACTATGAAATGGAATATCTGGGTGTAGAAATCGTAGAACATAGTGTGAAATCTATCTTGAGCTTGAGTAATGATGGTTCATTATCACAGTTGCATTCCAGAGATCAAAGAGGTAATAACAGCTAAGCACAAGACTAGAAACAAATCATTTTCACCCATGTAGAGATTTCGCGCAAGGACAAAATTTGTCAGTCGCAAAATGACAGTCTTCCTAATTGCCGCTCGTGAGAAGTAGGCCTATAATTCTCAGTTCTTGGTTGTTTTTTTCTGACAAGGCCGAGGCAAGGACTGTTTGCTAGCTTCGTCTATCTACAAAACATCAAAGTCTATTTAAATGTCGGCATAAACTAGAAGTTGGCTTAAGTTTTTATTCAATCACGCTTCCCTCTCTACAGCACTGACAACAAGTCTGACAAGGTCAGTGTCTCTTCGTCACTCAAAGAACTGCGTGTACATTCGCAGCTTGACAGTGTAGTGCAAAATATTAGGGATGCGAGTAGCGTGGGAATTACGAGCTCTCCTTCTCTATGAGACTGTATCACTGACACTATACTCGTATTCGTGAACCTTCTTCACACCAGAAGTGTAGCTGAAATTCCAGGGCAAAATGTTATCATACATGCTGGAAACGTCTGCAGCCTCTGTGCAGAAGATGCGCACGCTGGAGTCAGACATTGTCAATAATAAACTGAATACGGGAACATACGTAGAGTTTCTTGTAATTACTGCACTAAAAAATCCGCTATTTTTGTTCTTTGCATGCTTGTTCACCGAGTCAACGATGCCGTTATTTTTCTTTAATAGCTCGCTTAGAGTAGCATTATTTTCAAAGTGCGGCTCACTAGTTATGTGCGTGACCTTACACGCTCGTTCACCAAGCTTCAATTATGCAAGCATTTTATTACGATAGTTTAATTAAAATAGAAACATTTCGTGTGGAGCAGCTCACCTGTCCGGTGCGTAATTTCATGACACGTAAGAAGAAGGAACGAGCGAACCAACAGAAGGTGGACTGTTGAGAACATTGGTCTGTGAGGAGACTTGCTGTTGCTGGTTCTGTTGAGCCTGTTGAGAGTGAGCCTGTTGCTGTTGACTCGAATTGACCTGTTGCTGTGATGACTGTTGAGAGGCTACGGCCTGTTGCTGCTGTGCTGGCCTTTATTTTGGAGAAAATAAAATTAAATGTTATTTTCAAGTCATGAAATAATTTTGGTTCCTGTAGCGCCCCTAATAGTAACTTCGAAAGAAATTCAGAATATTTGTATTTCATGAAAGTCTGTTGAGTTGTATGACACAATAGTAAAATAACGATTGAGTCTCGCTATTATAAGTTCCTATGTTAGAAACAGAAGCCCTACCATGCGTGATGAAATTATGCAAAACGATTCGAATTAGAAAAAAAATGAAGATTTACTTCGCGAGGAAACGTTTATATTGAATCGATGAAGCCTTAGGTACATAAGTGAATGAGACGTTAGTAAATGATAAAAGTAAATATAATCGAAATATAAGTACAATTCACTTACGATTTATACACGGGAGTGAAAGCTGTTGATACCATACTGGATGGGTTCGTATTATTGAGAGTAGCTTGTCCCACTTGGACTCCACCCCCATTGGAATATCTTTGTCCAGCAGGATTCATGGTGACGTCGCTGCTGGGCATAGACAGCCCTGAAGAGCTGCGTGAGCAAGAAGATAAAGGACCACCAATTCCATACCCGGCACCGGCTGCAGAACTGGCGCCCATAAACGCTGCTGCTCCACCGAGCAGCCCAGCCTGGCCGCCTCCACCACTTCCCTGGCCGTTCGAACCTTTCGCGTTGGGGGGAGTTTGTGGGGGAGTGTCCGTGCCCACCCCCTCACTGGGGAGAAAAAATGGTCCTCCGTTATTAAAAACATTTTAAATTGCCTTTTGCTCCTGTACTTTAAATATTATTAAACGCTTTCGTAAAGCCTCGTCGTGAATGGGCTTGAGCATGAAATCGTGATCTACAGACTAGGGTCACGGCTCAAACTGATAATGACCCCTAAAATGCAGAAAACCGAAAAAAATTGGTCAAACACATGTGTCAAACATAATACGGTTGTATTCAAATTCAATTTTTCCACTAAGCACTTATTCCTTAAGTGATGTATTTGCATTCGAAAGAATAAAATTTGTAAGATATTGCATGAATATACGAAAAATTGGCCTAAATATAACTCAAAAACTCATGTGGAATTATTAGCTGCTAAACAAGACTATGACTCTGCGTATAAATCTGTTGGAGTCCTGTTCCAACCCCCGTTTTAAGTACAAAACAGTTGAGAAACATATTGCAAATCTTATTTTTCCGATCACAAAAAATAAATAAGTACACGGATGTTAATTCCAGGTTTCACTGCTCTTTGAGTCAAACTGTTTGTCAGATCCGTCCACCAAACAACATGTGGACTATATGGAGCTGGTGTCTTCATATCATATGGGAAAAAGAGCAAAGTTTGTGCAGTTACTGCATCATGAAGCGGTAAAACAAAAACGTGGAATATATTATACAATGTACGTGCAGTTACTGTACCGTGAAGCAGTGAACAGAATATGTAACATGACATACAATGTACGTGCAGTTACTTTCCTGAAATCACAACTACTGACCTTCTACTATAATAGTAAGGTCTCGGAATTCTATAAAGCACATACGATCAATCTCACGTGTAAACATGGATATTATGTTATATGTAACTCACTAAAAGTACAAACGCCTTTTGATACCGTATTCACTTCAATAAAACGTATTCAAGACTTAAAATTACAAGTGACTCACCTGTGACTTACTAGCAAACATTACTAATTACGAACGATCAATAGCTTAAAATTACAAGTGATTTACTTGGAACTTACTATCAAACCTTACTACTTACAAGCGATCAATAACTTAAAATTACGAGCAACTTACTTGTAACTAGTGGCCATGTACTGTGACGGCAAGGCTCCTGGCATTAAATGAGAGAACCGCGGGTACTGGGACTGACTGGAGGAGTTGGTTGGGGGAATTGTGGGAGGTAGAGGGAATGTGGTGCCACCTGCCAACCAAACTCCAGCTGCGGCACTGCTGGCGGTATTGTCGGGAGGTGGTGGAGGTGGTGGAGTCTTGCAGGCGGCTGTGTCCGCCAGAGACCAAATCTTGGGTTTAGAAGAATACATATGGCGTTTAGGAAGCATGCCACCGGATGCCACGTGCAGGTCGCTCTCCATATGGCCACCGGAGTCGCAGTGATTCGAAGTGTGGAGTTGTAGAGAATCGTGAGTTGGATCGTGTAGTGGAAGGTGTGCCTGAATGGCAGGGTCACCACGGAAGCCGTCCATGGACGGAGTGCGGGATGAAGTGCGAGAAAACTGACTCATGATGTGTAAATCTGACTGGAAATGGTCATGGGACCCGAATGTCATACTGTAGCGGAAATCTCTTTGCGCTGCAGAACTCCCATCATCGGAGAGCTCAATGTGGTGGTAGGAGTCTGTGGGTGGGATGCGTTTGTAGGGGAGATGAACAGAGTCCTCCGAATCCCTCTGAATAGAACGAAGTAAAAATTTTGCTAGAAAGATGCTAGTTTTGCATCGGAAGTTTTTATTTGCGATTATTTTCACTCTTCACTCTAGTTTCACTCTTTAACTAAAGGATCAATCACCAAACAAGGGGTAATTTTGGTAAGGGCTGATGGTGATTTAACAAAATAATAATGATTTCACACAATTGGACCGACAAAAATGGGAATATGGAAGAGGAATATTTTTCGACGGGGTAACATTTACTGAGTGGAATTCTGAACAGTGAACATCAATTAAAATAAAACTTTGTTATTATTTTAATCATTTAACTTTCGAACAAAATTATTAATTTACGATTCACGATTTCAATAACTTAATTCATAATATTTAAAACTTTGCATTGCAAATGTATTCAGAAGACTCATAATTCATTTCTCCTACAGATATTCTGGTAGGACGTGTAGTCGAATATGTTAAACTGTAAAATTGGCTCGCGAAAAGCGAGTCCGAACGAGATAGTGGCACCGTGCATGAGTAAACGCAGCTGAGTAAATTTTAAGTGCATGCTGAATAAATGACGAGTAAATGCTGAGTAAATATTGAGTAAATGTTGAGTAAATGCATGGGTGGAGTGTGGATGAGTGTGAGGTAGGCTGGGTAGGAAGCTGTGAGCGTAGGTCAAGGCAAGGAAGTCTGGCACACAAACAAATCAGCCAAGTGGGCCAACTTGTAGCAACAATAACTGAGTCGCAAGGAAAAATTAAAATTTAGCACACAAACAAATCAGCCAAGTGGGCCAACTTGTGGCAACAATAACTGAGTCGCAAGGAAAAATTAAAATTTAGCACACAAACAAATCAGCCAAGTGGGCCAACTTGTGGCAACAATAACTAAGTCACAGGGTAAAAAAATACAACTTCATAGAAAAACATAAAACATAGTATTAGGTATACATAATATTCTAGTATATATTGAATTTTTCAGGGTAATTTAATAGGATAACCCGAATATCACAACTAGGAACATAAGGGCGTAAAAATTATTTCTTTAAGTTGTTTTTGTTACAGAAATAGCAGTGACATTAATTCCTTTCTCTGTGATTGAGTTCTTTTAATAAAATTGATACTCTTATTGCAGGAATGCAGGAACTTTTATTCACCTAACACAGAATTGTATATTAACCTAGAATAGGATCAGTAAAATTTGATAGCTTAAGGTTCATTACAATATTTTGAACATGTTACCTACATTCCATTTATAATTATGATGATGCAATTTTGTAATGCTGACCAAAAAAGTAAGAAAATTTTATAACTCACACTCCTATTTAGAGTATCACAAAAATCAGGTTCAAATGGAAATTGAATCACACTTAACTAGAGAAAAACAATAGGCCACCTAAATTCATCATCATTAACGGACCACTATTTGGTGTACACTGTAGAAAATGACGCCAAATTGTGCACTATTTCTCGTGGCTGCAGGAGAACAAATTCAGCTCGAAGTGAGAGAATGAAATGGAAAATATTAAGATGTTTTAACTTTTTCTCCTCTCTTCAATTTTGGACCCCAAATAAAGTCAACCTATAATTCTGTTCTCAGACACCCCATGAGCAAATAAGAAACTAATTTTGATAAAATATATGGAAATTCTAATTCTTCAAAAACATAATTTGTTCGCATTAAAGGTATTCACACGACGTCAATGTAGAAACATATTTTTATAATGTTTACGAGGCCTCGGAATTTTTATCTTATAAAAAATACATTTTTTTGCATCCAATTCACAGGAAAAAAACACAATTTTTCGCTTCCAAACACCATGGCATGTTATTTGTACCATAGATTAATTTCTCATGCAGTTATTTATATATATATATATATACATGTATATATATATATATATATATATATACATTTATGCTTTAGATGATGTTGTGTTCGAAACACTCCAAGATTACATAAAGAACTTAAGGAGATTCATTTCGTAATATTTAGTGTTCATTGTGCGAGTTACTCACTGTTAAATATTTATGTCGTTAAATCCTAGCAATAAACATTCATACTTAATACATCCAAATTACTTTTTGAAATATACTTTACTTCTACTCTTGACAGTGAAAGACAAGAAAGTACAGCAACCTCACTTTCACCTTCCATTCAATGTGCATCACAAGTTGCGGAAGTAAACAAAATAATCAAATATCGATAACAAAAAGAGAGGACTTTACCTTCTCGCCTTTGGACGCAGCGAAGGGGTGGTGGGAGGGAGCAGGGGAGAGAGCAGCAGTCACCCCCTTAGTGGGGGCACCCCCGTCACATGACTTAAGCTCTGTCTGGCTGTCTTCAACTTTAGTTTCCCCCACTGGAAACAACAGAAACATTGATTGAGTGAAGTAGTCTTTCAGTGCACGTGAATGTGTTAAACTTTTAATTAATACATTCATTGTTGTGCTAGATTCAAGAAAAGAGTAACAACTGTAATGAGATTCAATGAAATTAAATTTCAATTACGACATTTCAATGCATGTCGAGCATGATAAATCAAGTTTTTAGGTAACTTGACGTATTAATATTGCATCTTGTGTACCGGATGTCGATTTTTTAACATCTGCGGATGCGGATTTTAAATTTCAATATCCGTGAATGCAGATGTTATGCGTTTTTTATATTGAACTATGAAGAATGAGTTTCAGCCACAAATATGTAATGAATGAAAATACTTTTAATGTGGGAAGGAATAATTTCTTCAATGGGTGCAACTAATGAATGAAGTAGTTTAGTAATTTCGTAAGCTCATAAATGAAATTATGCACTGAAAAATTACTACAAAACTACCTTACATTTGAAGGTTAGAGTACTGAGTGACTTCATCACGTGTTACCAGAATGCAGGACCCAACTGGAATGCACCCCACCAACATCTTTCCTCAGCCCCCACTTATTCAGAAAAGGATGCTGCTTACATTTAATATTTGTAGGTAATTATTGGCAAGCTGTGTTTCAAAAACAAAAGTTTCTGTGCTCGCTCTGGCAGTAACCTGGATCTCTTCTCATCATAGATGATGCCAGCTCCACTAAATAGGCGCTCGCTGGCTACACTGCTAGAGGGACAGGTTAACTATGTCCTAGCAAGTGTAATAAGAGAAGGATAAGATTGAGCATTCGTGTGCCACTAAAGGAGAGGAGCTTCTGACAGTTGTATAGTGACATCTGTTTTCATCTATGGTTTAGTCATAATATGACTGTCACTTTAGACATGCGTTCTTCAGTTATTCAGCGAAAGAATTGAACTCCATAATAATTTGGCATCTTAGCTAATAAAAAGTCAGTTTCGTAGAGTAACTCACGCTGGCGTGATGAAGCAAACGTTGGTTCATGTACAACTAGGCTGCAGTTCTCTGCTGCCCAACTATTCATACTCCTTAACTAGAATAAACTTCCTCGGTTCTACGGGCGTGAAGCCATAATCTGTTACTCAATGAACACGTAAGTTGAACAGCACGAACTTGGTCACATACGTTCGTCAAACGAAGGTTCACCTTAATGAGACTAGAGGTGGGCCAAATTTTAACAGGTCTGAAACCCATACTGAAACTGGCTTCGTAGCACAGGTAGGTAGTAATTTAGTTTCCTAACACTGGTGACACAACGTCCGTGGGGAGTTGTACCGGAGCTCGAAATTATCCACTCTCATGTTATACGATCGGAAATGACTGGGACTAAAGTCACCTTCCGTGAGAAACCAACACCGCCTCTGACTCTGACAAAATTTTTTGTTTATGCTACTAGTGGAGATACTGCATAAATATTTACCATTCATAGCTATAAATGAATACTTTTTACCCATTGTCATCGGCTTTGAATAGTAATTAGTCTTCACTATGTATCCCACTACCAAAAAGCTTTCGTGCCGTTCGTTAGGGATGCATGCACATTATTTGATTGAGACTTACAGTAATTGAGAAGGAAAGCTTAGTTCTTTTAGAAACGAGATGACAAAGAATATCTTGAGTGTGTTCTTTAAAAAGTAAATAACTCTTTTTGAACGAGTGAAAAATGAGAATATGCAAAAGGGGTTTGGAACTGTGGGAAAGTTATAGGATAGGACATAGCGCTGAGCTCGGAGGTGGTTTGAACTTAAGGAGGGAATGAATGAGTGGTCTGTGAGTAAAACATTAAATAATGAGAAACGTGAATACGATATAGGACAGATGTAGACAAGTACAAATAGGGAACGAAGAGAATGAAGCCCCAATTAAAACAAATAAACTTCATTTAGAAGTATTTCTATAAACAATTCAGAAGTGAGCGTTAAGAAATAGAGAATGCGATCACTAATTATTATTTGACATACGAGGATGACTCGTAAGTCAGATCATGGCCTAGTTGTGTACCGTCCCATTGCTCACGGGCATGATTATACAGCCTATGACGTCATCACACATTCAAACATGTCCAACATAAGCTCCAGAGCGCACTACAAGCCACACAACCACACTGGTCAGCCACGTGCCACAGAACGTGCTGGTACAACAGCATCCACACTGGTCAGCCACGTGCCACAGAACGTGCTGGTACAACAGTATCCACACTGGTCAGCCACGTGGCACAAGGCAGCCCAATATATAACAGATCGGCACAGGACGGGCCAGTACAGGACGGGCCAGTACAGGACGGGCCAGTACAGGACAGGCCAGTACAGGACGCGCCAGTACAGGACGGGCCAGCACAGGATGCGCCAGTACAGGCCGGGCCAGTAAAGGAAAGGACGGGCCAGTACAGGTCAAGCCAGTACAACGAGCCAGTACAGGACGGTCCAGTATAGGACGCGCCAGTACAGGAAGCACCAGTACAGGACGGGCCAGTAAAGGAAAGGACGGGCGCCCGTTAAAGCAGTGCGTCGCACACAACAGAACGGCCCGTCATTGCGTACGAATCAATACACCTGTAGCGCTCGTCCGACTGAGCGAGCGGCCGTCAGCTTCTCCGTGCCAGCTGCCCCGCAAAAAATTTGCGTCGACAAAAAAACAAGAATTTGAAGGTGTCATTCTGGCTGCTCTGACATCTGAGACGAAAATTTGTTCCAGCTCTGACTGCAATGCGGAGTCATGTGTGTGTATGTGTACGCATCTATGTATCCGTTACATGTGAAGATTTGGATTTTAAGTTTAGGTGTTTAGGGTGCGTTTTCCTGTTCTTACTATAAGAGACTGAAAAACGGGGGCATTTTGTTGAGAAAAGTGTAACCATATTTGGGTCGTGAAAAACTGCTCACGAAATGTAGTTGAGCACGTTTTTTCTCAAATTTTCAACTACATATTTGTCGATCTTTTTTTCAATATTTGATGTTAATGACTGAAGTGAATTTTGAACCTTTTTGGAACACAGCCAGCTACAATAATTAAAATCATTCCCCTTAACAAAAAGAAATATTATAAGTTTGTACTGAATCTCACAAGTAGCGCACATTGTGCATGTTTCCGTCCGAGCAGTGATGCTTTCCAACAAAAAGTAAGACGAGGAAATGTATTGGAATTCAATCATTCGAGTAGGAGCTGTACAAACGGTGAGAGAATTAATAATATGTACACACTTGTGAAATATACGAAGCTGTACAATTTCAAAAACATAGTAAGATATATCGAATTTGAGGGAATTTTATCAATCTGGAGTAGTTATTTACACTCCTTTATGTGTTTTCAGGAGCTCTCTTCACTTTCCCCGCAGGGACATACTAACTAGAAGCAATCATACGCGCAAATTCAGCGACGACTTGAGTACAGCAATGGTTCTTCCTTCACACAAAATGCACCGACGCTGAACTTATAGTGCGTTGCAGGTCATGGAATGACTGGAAGAAAGTCATGTGGGAAATCTAGAAATAATATTCAGAAGGATGTTTTATCTAAATTTTTTGTCGTATGTTATACGTGATGAAATTATGGAGTGGGAAAATTTAAGTATAAAGTTAAGAAAAAACTGTTTAGAAGTCGGTTTTTGACTGAGGCAAGTTGAGTGATGTGAGGAAGCTATAATATCGACTGAGATTAGCGTCGACTGAGATTACTGTTGTTTGATACCGTCGACTGAGATTTAAGCCCATGTATGATTGTAAGTTCGAAGTGAGATTTTCATATAAATGCGTAGAAATAGCTTACCAAGTTTTTCTTCCAAAAAATTTATATGTTCAACTCTAATCCTCCAACCCTAGTACTTTAGTATTGATAATAAATTGATTTGTATATGTGATTTTTAATGATGATTTAATTGTGTTAACTGTTTTTGAAATATTTCTATGTTCTAAAAACTTGATGGAATTTTTTTTTTAAGTTTTATAATTATTAAAACTCAGTAACTGTAACTTCTGTGTAGTGAAATTGTGAAACAATTTCCACTCATAAGACACGGCAAATGTTAATAAATATCCAAGTTAAACCAAGAGCATCATTTTCCACCTATCGCTTCAAACATAAATCACATAGTCATCCTCATATTCTTGATCAAATAATGCTGGTCTTTTTATCCACAGAGTCACATCGTGAACGGAAAGACACAACAACTACAGAACACCCGGAGAAGGTGGAAGACTGGATTTGGGAAGCGGTGCATACTGGGGAAAGGGAGAGGGAAAGGGAGAGGGAGAGAGAAGAGGGGGAGAGAGAAGAAGGGGAGAGAGAAGAGGGTGGAGAGGGAGTTAGGTTGGGGATGCCATCGTAAAAAGCTCCTGCTCAACATAAAACAGCACCTGCAATTCTCAGTCACATTACCAAAATTATGAGGTGGGTTCCCGACTGCCCCATATTACCTCCCCCTCTCCCTCCCTCTCCTCCTCCTCCTTCTCCCTCTCTCCTCCTCCTCCTCCTTCTCCCTCTCTCCTTCCTCCTCCTCCTCCACATCTGGACAGAAGGAGGTGTGTGGACGGATGGACAAAGCGGAATGTTTTGAGCCCAGACGTTCTTTTGAACGAAAATTCGAAGCAAACATAATTTTCTCAAACTCGAGATTGTTACGTCAGGGGAAAAATTACTACATGAAACGTAACCCAGAATGATTTTTAACTTTGAATCAACACAAACTGCTATATGTTTCCATGCATTTTTGGAGCAGTGTTAATATATAACAGAATTCATTGTTAGTTCAACAACAAAGTTAAATTGACCAGACCATTATTTCATTCTCAATATCTCAAATTGATTCACAAACCATTTATTTCAAAGAACTATTTATTATTTATTTGCAGTTGAAGTTCACAAAACAAACCACCAATTAGTTGCTTAAATTCGGCACCGTTTTTCAGAACCCAGGATTGTTTTAAAAAAATTACGAACGTTGTTAAAACTCTATAATGAATATTAATTTGGGTATTGTTTGCTAACATCTTGGGTTATCAGAAGCTGCTCAAAAATGCCACTAAAACGCCATAACATTATTTTGAACTTGAAATTATTCCTTGAGGCTCTTTTCTATCATCAGAAATGTTATCTTGTAATGAAATAATCGAGATCGTTATATAAATCTTATAAACACAGTCACTGAATAGTTCTCAGTACCCATTTAAGACTTGTGAATACTTAGAATTCATTGATGGAATTAGATTTGACAAGCAGGAATAAAGTCTTTGAATAGCTCTTAATGATGATTGTTATTTTAGTCTCAAGACTTTCATTGACTTTCAATTAATTCAGATCATAAAATAAACCAAATTTCAGAATGCCTGTGGTCATGTAATTCCTCTGAAGTTCACCGACACCTGAATTGAAACCATGGAAGTGACTGCATAGAAAAACATTTTTTTCACTGAGATCTCTCAAAAATTGCTGAAATACTTGGTGAAAGAAAAAAATTTTCCCCACTTTGATAATTTTGTTCACTTAAGAAGTCAAAAAGTTGAACCACATGACAGCAAAATTGAAATTGACTTCTTCAAAAATCTGCGAAAATATTCGTTATTTTTTACTCATGCGTTACGTAAGCCTTCAAAACTGGAAGAAAACGAAAAGTGCATCAGCTACCTGCGCAGGTTGGCATAAATGAATACTTTACTAGATTCACTGAATGTAACTCCAGCTTTAGGAAAATCTAATATTTATTATAGTTTTTATGGCTCGTAATTAGATAATTCAGCGTAACAAATTTTAAATGTTGTTATAAGTAAATGAGTTGCAGGTAAAATGCCTTAATCTAGTACAAGTAACACTTCGTTTTTTTTGTTGGATACCAAAAACTTTTGTTTAAAGTTCATCTCAACATCAAACTCCTTAGCTTGCTAAAATACCTTAAAGAGACAAATGCCGTCATCAAATAGCGTTTGTTGAAACTGTGATACATTATATTTTTTCCCTAAAGATATTTGTTACTTGTTAAAACATCAAGCAAATTCCTAGCTACACTGCCATCGTCTTTTTTTCAAGTAAACCTATACACCCATTACATTTTTCGCTGCTAACACTGGAACTTGCAATGCTGCGGTTACTCACAAAGTACTCAATTGTCAAGATCAAATCAACGTCAAATCTTCGACCAGATTTCAATCCCAAACCAGAAGACATTAGAACATCGCGCTGCCGGCAGCCTGGAAACTGCCTTTTTTGTCAAGAAGTGAGTCGGTGATGTTTTTTTTGAGCAGCCTCGCAGCTACTGGTGTTGGTGTGAAGAAGAGACTAAACTGACAGCGCCGCGTCAGAGTGTCCCAAGCCGCACAATTTGCTCCGAGACTTCAGAATTTATGAGCCACGCAGAGTCTGCTCTCAAGGCTCGATTGTTGTCTGTACACAACCTGCTTCCTAAGGGTAAATGGCCGTGCTATGGGCGGGAGGTTCGCCGTGCTTGCAATGACTGTGATTCAGTTATTTGTAATTAAATCACTATTTCACATCCTCAAAATGAGTTTATTTTTCATTGGAAATCGCTGGTATAGTTTATATTTGAACTACATTTATTCAGTTTAATTTCGAAAATCCCACAAATTCAATTCTTCTTTTAGAAGTGTATAAGACTCAAAACATAATGTCGCTCATCATAAGAATGAACTGGTGCTTATTCTTCTAATGAGCATTCGTCTGCTTATTCTTCTAATGAGCATTCGTCTGCTTATTCTTCAAATGAGCATTCGTCTGATAAATATACTTGAGTTTTTCTGTTCATTATTAAAAGTTTATTCGCGTAAAACTACCCCTAGCACATATTTTATGCAATTTAACTATTACTGATGTTTTTCAACTACAGCGATTATTTCAAGTAACACAATTTATTTTATATTCTGATTCTAGTTTTCTTGAGCTTCAAAATTTCCCACGAAAAAATTCTCCTGTGAAATAAAAAACATCTTCAAAAAAACGAAATAGAATGTAAACTTACACATGTACTCACTTTGCGAGTCACCGTCTTTGTCGTCTTTCTTGATGTCATCGTCCTCTTTATCGACGGCCTCTTTCTCGTCGTCTTCGTCGTCTGAAAGCTTGGCGTCGTCATCGTCGGTTTTGTTTCGCGGCTCCCACGTCATTTTGTTCTCTTTCTTGAGCCGCCGTCGCGCGTTGGCAAACCATGTCGATACCTTGAGGCATGAAATAATATAACAGTTCCATGCATTAACGTAATAATATCATGGTAGTATGTCAATACCTTTATAAATAAAAAAGTATAAAACCATGTCGATACCTTCAGGCATAAAAATAATATAACAATTTCATACATTAACATGATAATACAGAGTGCATCAACATACATTTCTTTCAAAAAAGGAAATTATGTTATCGCACACTGTATGATGATGACATGTCGATGCCTTCATAACTAGCAAAAATCATAAAACCATGTCGATACCTTCGTACACAACGAGAATTTCAAAATCCATGTTAATACCTTCATGAACAATGAGAATCATATCATCATGTCGATACCCAATAATATGGTGAAAAGCCCGTTAGGTCTACATCGAACATTGTCTTTAATGAATAAATGAAGCTAAATATAGTGAGAGCAGATGCTCTCAAATTCGTATTGAAAATGTTCGTTATTACTGACATAGTAAAGAATTTTGCAATAAATACAATAGTTGCTCACATACTCCTGCCTGGTTTTCTGAAAAAATGTAGGCATTAAGTAGTCGGTGTGAGCTAACGTGAAATGACTACTCAGATAGAAAAAAATTATATCGTCTAATCCGTCTGGTATGATTATTTTTTATTCCGTTCAATATATAAAAAAAAGATTTCTTACAAGGCTTCACAACCACTATTCTTTAACCTCAAATGTTCTCACTGGTTAAACTTGAGATATTTTATTTTATTTTTGGCTGAAAAATTTCACAGGGGTACTTAAACAAGAGTTCCATTGCTAGAAACGACTAACTGCAGCCGTAGCAGCGACTGCCTTTTCTATTTTCCTGTTAATAATTAAAAATAATTTACTTCAATTGCCTGATATTAGTTCCCCAGAAATTGAATTACGCGTTATATCCTAAACACGAACAGCATGACCGAAAAATATTTTGTCTCTGAAGGACATCGACGGAAACAGGTTTTCGCATTCCTATGAACACGTTTACTCTTCGTGTTCATGAACTCAATCCAAGCGTAAATATTTTACCTACTCTACGAAGACAGTTGAGACAAAACATTCTAAAAAAATGTTCATAACTAAACCCTCCCTAGAAATTATTCATTAGTAAAGCACTGCTTTGAGCTTGCATTCTCAACGAATGAATGCAGAGCGCATCGCGTGCATCCTCTTTTTGATTGGCCAGTAAATCACGAGGAGTTTCCTTAATCATTGAGTTGCCCCACAGAAATCAATACGAGGAAATGTGATCGCGATTAAGGAAACCCATAATTTTTACGTGTCATCAATATTCATCTTATTGCAGAGTACATTACGTTTATGTTGCTGTGCGACTGTGTGTTCAGAGCAAGCCTGGAGCCTTCAACGGAATATTTTCCAGTAGGCTATTAAATTGCATAAATAGTAGTAAATGTATTTTGTCATAATATTATTGCTGTGAAGATACTAGTGAAACCAGCCTTTCACGGCCATTCCTATACACAAGATCAGTTCCCTATATGAAATGAGGCTTCAATGATGCACTATCGTATTTTATGATTATGTCATGACTGTAGGAGAGACTGAATAACACTATTACTATCACAGTGATGATAACGAGTATGTTTCAGGGCTATACACATCACCACACTAAAACATCACTAGCAGGGTTACAATCATCACACGTCACCACACTAAAACATCACTAGCAGGGTAGCGATCATCACACATCACACTAAAACATCACTAGCAGGGTAACGATCGTCACTCGTCACCACATTAAAACATCACTAACAGGGTAATAATCCTCACACATCACCACACTAGAACATCACTAGCAGGGTAATAACCATCACACGTCACCACACTGAAACATCACTAGCAGGGTAACGATCATCACATATCATCACACGACGACATCTAAACTCGTGTACAAATTAGACGAGTAACCTTATTTCATGACCTAACCTTGATAAAAACGTTATCCAGTTTGAATCACTACACTACCTTAGTTAAGATCATTTTGGCGATGATCGCAAGTTTGATAACAAATTGCAGTATTAATGAATTTTCTTCTTAGAATCCGCAATTAGGTAGCAAAACCAATTATAGGGTCATTTTAGGGATAATGGAGATTATTAATAATATTGGTCTTAAGCTTCTATGATAGTTTGTACTAGAAATTATGCTACACCAACCAGCGTGAGGGTCATTTTGGAGATAATTGTAATCGTTATAACATGTAACCCTACCAATTTACTGGCTTTGATCAAATAATTAAATTACACCAACATACGTTAGGGTCATTTTGTAATAGTGGCGGCTACAATAATATACGACTGCTTTAAGTGTTATATTTAGATCTGTAATTAAGTTACACCAACCTGAGTTAGAGTCATTTTTGTAATAATGGAGGCCACAATAACATACGACTGCATTCATTTTTATGTTTAGATCGATCATTAGGTTACACCAACCTGCGTTAGTGTCATTTTTGTAATAGTGGCAGCCACAATCATACACGACTTTAATAATTTTCATGTTTAGATCAGGAATTGAGTTGCACTAACCTGCGTTAGAGTCATTTTGGTGATGATGGCGGCCGGAATAACACACGACTGCATTGATTTTTATGTGTCGATCAGGAATTAAGTTACACTAACCTGCGTTAGAGTCATTTTGGTGATGATGGCGAGCATGATCTTCTCCCCCTTGGTGGGGTACGGGTTCTTCTTGTGCTCGTTGAGCCACGCCTTCAGCGTAGCCGTCGACTCCCGCGTCGCGTTCTTCCTCCTGGACGCAAGGTCATAACCTGCGCCATACCTGAGGGGACGAACAATCAAGTCTGGTTTACAAGCATCCCATTCAAAATAAATAATAAAAAACATCTAATGTTAATCCTTTAAGTCAAAAGGTGAATCGCTCTTTAAATCAAAAAGGTGAAAAGGTTACGCTGAAAAGAAGAGGTTTTTCAGTTCTGCAGCAGTCTTCAGCCCTAGCTGATTGTCATGTTGAAGTGTCAGGGCGTAAACGTGTGTGACCCCGTCATTTGTTTAGAAACTTTTGATCCTAACTAAGGATTATCGAAAAACTGAATGACGGTACAAATCAATAAAACAGTAGCCATGTTTCAAGCCCAGATACTAGAGATACTTTGATAGAATAAATAAGATAAGATAAAAACTTCATAAAAGATAAAATATGAAGTATTAGTTTCGAATTAAGATGAGACAATCGCTTCAGACTCATGGTTTTCTTATTTACAAATACTTAGTCAAGGAAAACCCTTGGTTTTGGGCAAATGATTCAAGGATTATTTTTCTAAAATGTCGATCCAAATCTTCTAAAGACGAAGTGTTTTATTTTCACATTTATAGAGATGAAATTTATTCGCACCATTCAATACACACAGCATTTTCCCTCATCCCTAAATACTTCATACTGGACTATAATCCCAATGGTAATATTTTTTATGAAAATCCTCCTCTATAAATTGATCGTGAAATGAATTCAAAACCATCACTAATACTGAACTAAGCCATGGGTTATTCGTGTGACGCATATCGTGGACGTTCGTAATTACGAAAGCAATCTTCCATTCTGAAAATTAGTAATGTATCACAAAAGTATATGCAAAGCACAGGTTTCGTCGTAAATATTGACCAGACAAAAACCGTTGATTGCGAGGGTAGGTCACGGAAGCTAGAAGAAGAAACTAACTGAGTCGTGAGCCAAAAAATTGATGCAAAATGTTCATTGTGGATAAATGGCACGGTGGTCACAAATACAAGACAAATCGTCGGTCCTAAAACAGACGTTCATTCTTTATTGCTGGGACATTTGACGGACGCCTGCAAAATGAAGGACAAATCATGGCTCCTCAACCAGACATTGGTTATTTATTGCTGAGACATATCACGGACGCCTACAAAATGACTGAGATAGGCCCATGAAAAAAACGTTGCGGGGTGACCCAGCAGGGCAAATGTTCTGTTCAATATTGCGCGCCGCGTAACAGAAGGACAGACGCTACAAATTACGGGAGGACCATCTAAATTAGGACCAACACAGGCCTAGACACGGCAATCATGTGATTAGAAGTAGCTCCATTTCCTCTATAGAAAATTGTTATGTTAGGCCGACGGCAGTTTCCTCCGTAAATTGTCCTTTAAACATGCTGCTAGTGACTGATGAGACGCGTTCTGGTCCGTGAGATATGCCAGCGTAGGGCGTACCTGAGACTCCGGAGACCAGGCTAGTGGGGAAGACTAGTTCCCCACTGAGAATACAAAAATTTACGAGTAATAGACTAGGATAAAATTGCGTTAACGTAGACATTGTACGGCTATCTATTCAGAAAAAGTTAAGCTTGGCGGACTCGGTATAATTTGAAAGGCCGAAAAAGAGCTTAATATTCCATCCTCTTTCAGATTTAAATAACAACTCTGTCCTGCAACAGAAATAATTTTTTTACATAACTGTGTTCAGTCAGATAAAAGACTCATGTGCGGGCTGGGAGAAATGAGTAAGTGAGGGAGAAGAGGATGAATGTCAAATATTAGAACAAAACACAAAAACATATTTCTGACATTTAAGCTTATATTTAACGAGTATTACTTACTAGAGCTCAGATTCTTTGATGAATAATTGTTAAAGATTCATTCGTGTGTTAAATGAATTTTAGCAGATACTACCTTCACTTGCCGTGAGAAAAATGAAAACTAAATCGATAAACACAGACTCGTGTAGCTATGAAACACTATACTCGTGCTCATAAAATTATCACATAATTGAGTGAAATAACGAATAAAAATTGGCCAACAAGATTTTAATTCAATGATGACGTTATAAAATTTTTCAAGAAGGATGAAAATCAGTTAAGGCACAAAGATATAAACTAACATACGAGCATTCACGCAATACTAGAGAACCGATAGCAATCAAAATTAGGTTTCGTGAACTATCAGAAGAACATAACAAAGTTCATATTCTATTTTTGTGTTAAACAATTCGGTTTTACATAAACTTTTTTCCTCTGCGAGAAAACTGTTTTTTAAACATTGCTGAAGGAGTATATCTTATAAAGATATTCGTATTTACTAAGCATTGAGCAGCAAGTTTACGATGTTTGAGGACTGCAATAAATTAGAAAGCCGACTGTAACCTGATCGACTGGTTAGTTTACATGGACTCCACATAAACAAATTATCTATATTACTAATGCAAGTGCATCGCCCTTAATTTCCAGGTGCATAGCGTTGGGAGTTTTCAGTTGTTTAAAAGTTGTTGCGATGTCATTGGCACTAAGGTCAACACAGATAACTTCACCAAATCGTTGAAGTTTCCATTTATGACGAGACAAATACCTCGAAATTAAGCAGCTAGCAAAGTGGCTTTTCAAAAATGCAAACCACAGTACCGTAAGGTACTGATGTCATTTGACAAGCATATAACTGCAAACAAAATTCGCATCGTAGAAGATACGTATAAATTCGCATGGTAGAAGATACGTATAAAATCGCATGGTACAAGAAGATACGTATAATAAACTATGACAGGCTCATGTGACAAGCTTCACAGGGACTCGACAAGATGCACACCCAACTATAAAGATCATATGTCATTTACTTGTGGTCGGTTTCCATCCAGACTAAAGTCTGATTCTTCCCGGTGCTCTAATATTTCAAATGCAATATTTCTAACCCGAATAATAAATGAGGGAAATTTAAGGGACTGGTGCTGGGCATACGCTTTCACCTGGCAGCTGACAAATCAGGCACAAATCCAAAATAGTTCACTACAAAATATTTGCAATTACAAAAAACGTATTATCACAAGTGCTGCACTCGAATTTAGTAACTTTATTAGCCTCTTTTCGCAGTAGCAGATTTTCAGTAAACTAATCTTATTACTAAGGTATAAATTGAAAGAAACATGACCAACATCTCAAGGAGGAAGAGGCGTGTGTGTGAGAGGTCGGTCAAGGATCACGCTGTCGCATGCAGCTTCTGCGGCCCATCCCTCTACCAAAAATCCTGATGAACGTGTGTGAAATACTTCAATGTCATGCATTCAAGTGCATTTTTGGATGACCTGGTTCTTTTTCATTTTCGTTTCCATGGAGTTTGTACTTCAAATTATTGTAAGAACTAGACAGATGATCTGGTTCCTTTTTTTAGTTTCGTTTCCAAGGAATTTATCCTTCAAATTATTGTAAGAATTAGATAGATGCCTTGGTTCGTTTTTTAGTTTCATTTCCATGGAATTTGAACTTTAAATTATTGTAAGAACTAGACAGATGATCTGATTCTTTTTTTAGTTTCGTTTCCATTGAATTTGTACTTTAAATTATTGTAAAAACCGTGATGGTGTTCAAGAAACGCAACTGCCGCTCTCACCCAAGGTTGACTGTGCAGCGTCACACGTGTACATAAATTGGACGAAGAAACAAGTTGTGTGAGCGGTTGTACAGTAGCTGCACTACAGAGACGGAAAGATGAGCTCACTCCGAATTTGTTTTGAGGAAACCCATCGGTCGCTTATTTCTCTGCATTACAGATGTTTTTGTGGGAAGACATGGGGCTCATGAGGCAGTATTTGTTTTTTGATGCAACGTCTGAAAAACAGTCGCAATAACTGCAGCTTGCATAAAACATTTCACAATATTTTTGATTATTTCTAATACGAACAGGAAATAAGCTGTAATCAAAGGTGCTTCGTGGATGCTTCATTTAACAAATTTCATAGAAGACCTTAAGTTCGTTCGTCATCACAGGAAATTTCAATTGTTTTTCCTTCTCTATGGATATTAAAGCTTCCTGCGCGAATTATAAAGGATGATCATTTAGCATGATGAGCACTACTCTTAGCAGCCATTATGAAACGCATCAAGAGTTACAGAAGAAATCACTTGCCTGAAACAAGGGAGAGGGACAGGGATAGGACACTTTATTGCGTGAATTTTAGTACACCGAAACCTATTCTTCCTCTGCTACTTTTCTAAAAACCTGTCAAGCGAGTTCATGATTAGTGCTTAATCTTTCCACTGGAAGACACAGTGATATATTTAACTGTCTTCGAGCAGAAATAATGATAAACACTGGCTTTTAAAACCATGTATGTATTCAATACGTGTTTGCAGTTAAAATGGTAAAACCTATTGTCTACCCATCGTCAACTGCAATAACAAAAAAATTCCAACTGGACCAACAATACAAATTCAATCAAACCAAAAAATATGAAATTGAACCGCACCAACAATTTAGAATTCAACAGATCCAACAAAATGAAATTCAGCCTCACAAATATATGAAATTTGACCGCGCGATCAATTTGAAAATCAACAGTTCTGTTAATTTATAATTCAACCGCTTCAACAACACGTACATCTAGTAATAATTATCGGATTTAGTAATAATCGTCGGTAACATGTCGTATATACTTGAAAACATACTGCTGCGGAGCAACCATCAATCTCCATGTGAAACATTTTGGCCGATCGGTGATAGAGGAATCTGCTAACCACAGCAAAGAACGACTAATCTCCTATCTAATTTGAGCTCAGATCTACGACATTTGGTCGCTCCATGCACGATTTTGACCTCTAGTAGAATAAATAACGGTCCCGAAGACAATTCCCCTTCACTTACTACTTCATTCCTGTGGAATTTTTTTGCCACAGTTCCAAACCGTAGCTTTGGAGAACGTAACGTGACCTGCAGTTATTCGTAATGATGAAGAGTGTCAATCTCAAGGACTAATTGCAATCATCATCGGGGACTTTTTCTGAACAATTTCAGAAGCTGTTTATCTCGTCGTGCACGCCTCAAAAATGTACTATGCACTTGAAAGCTATGCAAGGTATGTAAAAAAATTTCATTAGGTTTCAACTAACTACTTTGTCATGCTGTAAAAAATTTTCTTCAGTCGTGTGTATGACAAAACCGAGCCCTCAATCATTTAGTGAATTTTTATTCATACGAATATAAATTTAATGAACATAAATATAATTCGCATGTTAAATGATCGTCAAGAAAACAACCAGTAGAATTTGAAGTCATTTTTGAAAATCCTTTAAATTTTATCTTTTTAACAATGATAAGCATTAAAAAATTGTGTGAATGACCAATTACCTGCAGCATGCTCTGTTTTTTATAAAACAATTTAATGTCTGCTGAGTGAGTCAAGTTACAGTTTCTTCTAGCCATTTATGTACATCATAAACAGTTGTATGGGGTCCAATTTTTCGTTTGTGTATAACCCTCAAAATCCCACAGACGGTGCAACTCATCACAGCCGGTGCACCTCACCACTGCAGACGGTGCACCTCAACACCACAGACGGTGCACCTCACTGCAGACGGAGCACTTCACCACAGACGGTGCACCTCAACACCACAGACGGTGCACCTCACCACCGCAGGAAGGCGCAGCTCAAAAGTCTACGGTGACCAGCGCACGCTCAGGCAAGTGCAGTTGTGCAAGAGAGACGCACGAATGCTGGGCACGACCAACGGGACCCAGGCAGGCTCCCTCTTAGCTCCTCATTACGCCAGACAAGGCCCAGGAATGCGTACAAAAAGTCCGGCCTCGCCCTAATGATTCCGAGAGGAAGAATCTGACGCGGGCAAACACTCATGAACTTCTGGTGCTCGTTGAGCCAATAAACACGCGCCCTAAAAACTGAGGGTACAACGAGGGCTGTTGCTGAGATAGGGCTGTGTACTACGCGCATAAACCCATGTATGTCAGAGACACTTCCTCATTCAAATCAGTGACGTGGGATAGAAAAATTATCCAGCAGGGCCCCTTTAAAAAATCATAAGCGTGTTACATATTCATAAATAGAAATTATATTTTAGGTAATGGAGATAAATGTATTTGTCTTAATCTTATTTTCGGAGTATTTTAAGTTTGAATTTTGTTTATTTCAACAGTGACGATAGAATTTATGTGTTTCGAAGCGTTTGCGATTAAAGATATTTCTTTTTGTGATGGTTCATCTTTTCATCTGCATTGCACGTTTTTGTCAAGCCTGAAGTAAAAAAAGGTTTGGATCTAAATGATCCGATACAGAATTTTCGTACAGATGTCACCTGTAATCACCTCTGAAAGGAAAAAATTATTTGGAAAATTGATGAAGAAAAAAAAACAAATAAATCTAACGGTTGATTCAAATTTAACACTTGGCCGTGACTTCTACCTTAAGCAAGAGTAAATTTATTGCATAATTTTGTTTTTAAATTTCCACTATACATTTTTATTACTTTCTTGTAATCAATGTACAAGCCGTTATTTTTACACCAGTTTCACTTTTTTCAATAAGCTATAATAAAAAATTGTATTCGAAATGAAATACTCTACTCGAGCTAGTAGAGCGAGAGCTTCTACGCTCGAGAGCTTCATAAACTGTCTGGGATTTCATTAACAGTTTATTCCTCTGTCCCTGTCTTTGCTCCTCCAGCGTTGTCTCTTAATTGCAAGGGAATTCTTTTCTTTTTATGCAGTCTATGTTTTCGATGAAAATGATGGTAGACCAAAGTGAGGGCTGACTTTGCAAGCAGCCCTCAAGTTTGTTAATTTAACAAAGATTTGTAAACAGAGAAGCTGAAAAATTTAGTGATTTTGAACTAAGATGAAACATGTTCATGCACAGTAATTTAAATATAACTAAAATATCACAATATTTCCTAATTCAGCAACCTGATTTAGTTGAAAACATTCATTTTTAAAATTACGAGCTACAGTTCTTACGCACCTCTATTGTGTGTGTTCTTAGTGACCCATGCACTTAAATTTGCATGAAAACTCATACACATTCTTTCCATGAAAAATAAATACTTAAAATACACTTTTCAGAAACAAAATTAGCCCAGGACACGCGCGCGTGCTGTTGTAAATGCAACGCAGATTTGCAGGGACGATAAAGCTGAAGCGTCAGCTGCAGTGCGTGTTGCAATGCACGCAACAGGTGCCGTTGACACCCCTCCTAATGAACGCTGCTGTCGCTCCAAAGAGATATTAATAAAGACACACATAAATTAAATCTACGTGACAGCCAAAGATGAAGACAGGCTGCAGTGCGCCAGCTTTATCGTGCAACGTACGAGTGCGTCTCATGAAGACTTCAATGTGTTCCAGAGAATGTGAAGGTGTAGCGCGTGTTTCATGAGTCATCAGTTGCACTGCAAGAAAAAGATGAATGGAAGATCATAAAATTATGAGGGTGAATTATTCCTATAAAAAAAGAGTATCCATTGAGTCGAAGTTTCTTACTTAACGAAGACAACAGCTGTATATATTTCATCGTTCTCATTTATTTATTTTACGTTTTAATTCCTCCATTTCCTAATGAAGATATAAGCAATTATTCAAAGAGAATTGAAAGTAAAGAAATATTAGAGGAGGAAAAAAGTTGTTAATTTCTAAGAAGGACTTTGAATTGTTTTATAATTAAGTGATGACCTAGAGTCTATGTCATCACTTAATTATCCTAGACGAATTATGAGTACATTTTAGCGTAATAATAGCCATTTTTCACATTTCTACTGTAATATATTCTGGACATTGAAATACTTCTCCCAAGCAGCTTGCACAAACATTTCACTACTCTATTTATTTGAATCCTAATATGTTTTTAATACTTATAAATATGCTTTTACTTCTAATTTTTCTTCAATACTAGTAAGAAATGTAGTTATCGTGATGAAATACTTGTTTAACTATTTCTAAAAGTACTAGCAGAGGAAAAAATCAGGTCTTCAAGGTTACTCAATACTGTTGTAAATCCTAACAAAATCTTAAACATTTTTAGGATGTAAATTTCTCTTTCGCTGGTTAAGAATTTAACTTTATTTTCCAAGGAAATTAAGCATTCAAAAGCATTTCCTGAGGCAAGCTCAAGAATGAAAATAACAGTATTGTTTTGCAGCTATAGTCGCCCTTTAATTATAGTATAAAGTTATAAAATAATACTTACATCAAAGCTCTATTTCGATTCCTTCGACTCACTTATTTTCTCTTGAAGTCTCAAATGTTGAATTTTGCTGGAATGTTCGTGAACTTCCACCAATAATAATTTCTTCTTTACTTTACTATAGTTCATCCTAATCTGCACTCACTGCTGCTATTCGAGTTTTATATTAGTTGAGAATTAAGGATTTCGTTTCTTATGAATTAAGAATTAAGGACTTCATTTTCTACCAATTAATAATCAAAGACATTGATTTTTACTACTTAAGACTTGAAAATATTAGTTCTTAATAATTAAAATGAAGGGCTTTATTTTTTACTATTTTACTTGTGGGCTTCATTGACTAGACCGATCGTGGTTCCGCATCACGCATCATCAACAAGAACACTCAATACCGGATCAAGATTTGCCTCTTCTGTAAAAGTTACAAAAGTAGAACCCGTATTAAATATCAAGTTATATAGTTTCAATAGTGTGACGGTTATTATAAAAAATAGAATGTAACTGCAGCAAAGCAAGTACTGTACGTGTGCTGAACAAGTTACAGTATCTAACTATGCTTCTTTCGTTATCTTATTAAAATTATATAACGTTTTTGATGTGGCAAGTTGACTAGTCAGTCGGGATTAATGGGTCAATAAAAGCGATAAAACAAGAACGTAGTATTTGCTGAAACGACTCAGCTGACGCAACAAAAAATGAAGTGATAAAGTAGAATAAAAATAGAGATTCTCTGATTTAGATCAGTAAATACTCATCTGTACTACTAAAATGTAAACGCAGTTTACTGCCACACCGTTATGAAGTGTCATTCTTGTAGTGCTTCATCAAAGTCCCCTAACTACAATATTCTACGTAGGAGTATATGTTAGAACTTCTCATCCGGCTTCCGTACACAAAATCAATCCCACAATACTGGAAGCAGTCCGCGTAAGAGTAATCAGTAGGTTGCGTAAACAAATGTCTTCAAAAAACACCTTGAAATTCATCTCCATGTTGGTCAAAACACTTACACGCTCATTCATCCCTGCCCACTGTCTTTGATGCCTGCCGTAGTTATTATATTGAGGCGTTTAAGAAACCGTGCTATGTATTCTGGTCATCAGACCTACTTTACAAGGATATTCTAATGAAGACTGTACGAAAACTCATATTTTTCTCAAGGATGCGGTCTATTTTTCCGCTTTGCCAGTCATGCCTGATGAGGTTGATTAATTGGAAGTGGGAACATTGCTTTGACGCTGTAATTGTCCGATTGATGAGAAGTTTTTACAATCGCAAAAACAAATGAAAAGCAGTTCTGAAATGGCGTGAGATTTTTACAAACAGCATGACAGACTGATTAGTGTATCTCCGTTTAAAATAAAGCGTCTAACGAATGACAAGAGCTCACTGAACTGTTACTGATCATACGAGATAAGGTACTCGTTTTTCAAAGACAAACTGCTTCAGCCAAGGCCGAAGGAACTCCACGTGCAATTATGGATGATTAAAATAGCACCTGAACTGCTTAACATGACCGAACGAACTCCTCATGCAATAGCGGACAAACTGCTCCGCCCCTGAATTAAACGCACTGCTCAAGGAAAAACAGACGATAGCAACAAACTAGTTGCTAGACGGAACGAACAGTACGAGGAATTCCTGACAATAGCGGACTAATTGCTAGTATGCAAGAGCAAACACACTATTCGTGTACAGCGTATGAACTTATTTAACCGAGATAGATCTACGTGTAATAGCGGATAGTAACGAACAAACTGGTCCAGCAAACACCGAATATCCCATGTGCGATAGCGGACAGTAGCGAACAAACTGGTCCACCAAAGATGAAACGAACTCCACAAGCAATAGCTCGTTAGCATTTCCATTTCACGGAGCCTTGTCGTGGGTTACTAACTTTGTGAGATCGCCAGGCCTTCGGGCGGTGCGCTCAGAAGTCGGGGAGTAACGGAGGCGTTGAGCTCGGCTAGGAAGTTTGGTCTCATTGAACAGAAGTTATATGCTTGCAAAACTGTATTTCATACCAGTTGTCGGATGACCATTAAAACCAGCCAAGTAATGGCTCCTTTAAATACGTTGGCTTGCTTGTGGAAAGGTGTTTTGTCTTAATGTTAATATAACAAACAAGGTTTGAGTCTTCTGTAACGTCATGTTGTCATCTTCCCCAATGTATCTCATTAACGTAGATTTTTCATTCAGTTAAGTTTCATGTACGCTTAAGTTTGAAATAAGTGTTTTCCCATGCGTATTTTGTATCTTTTAAACTAATTCTGATAGCTTTGTAGGAAATATATGAGTTTTTTCGTGTTGTACTTAACAAGCACTGTTTTTACACGAGAATTGCTTGATCGTTCAGGAAGCAATGTAAGCTTCATCAAAAGAGACGAAATTTTGGTTTATGGCTACGATGAAGAAACCAAGGTAAAATCGTTGCAATGTGTTGGGCAAATGTTGACCCGACCGAAAAAATGAGCATGGGTTGATTGAATTCGAAGTTGATGTTGAATGCATTTTTTTACCTGGTGAGGAATTGTCCACTATGAGTTCGTGAAAAAGAGTCATACTGTGAACACGGAGTTCAATGCAGAAGTTTTAAAGCGTTGGAGAAAATAAATGAACCAGAAGAGGCCTGAGTTGAAGCATAACAAGGGTTGGGTGTTCACCATGACTACGCACCTAGTCTCTCGTCTCTGTTAGTCCGCCAGGTTTTGGCCTTTACTTGGAGGTGAAACTTCATAGTACTGGAGGTACGAAGTGCCCTTCCCCACCCTTCTTGTTCTCCAGACTGGACCCCCGCCGCATTTTTCTTTGCTTACCCTGAAGCCCTCCTAAAAGAACGTAATTTCCAGAGTGTAAACGAAATTAAACAGAAAATTTTGAGACAGCTACGTACCATCTTAGAAAATAAATTCTAAGGAATTCTAAACCCCTTCAACAACGACCGAAACGATGGCAGTGGTGCGTTGCTAACAGGGGGAATAGAATAAAGATATTTTGAACAGAATAAATATATATCTATAATATGATAGCTCTGTAAATAAAGTTAACGTGACAAAAACCCGGTCTTTATTAGAAAAAAACCTCAAACTCGCAAAACTTAAAGCCATTTTAAAACATTTCTAAAGTATACATAACTTAACATCCTTCAATTTCTGGTGCTAACAACAATTTGAGCAATTCAAATACAACATAAATAAAAGAAAATCCCGACTACACATTGATATTGAAACCCTGGAACATCTCTCCTGTCTCTTTATCAGCGTCGTCAGCAAATTTTCTAAGTGAGCAAAGATGAAAAAATGCAGTAATTTCAGTGTCGAAGGGGTGGATCCCAATTCAATTTTTTTAAGAAATTAATTGTGATTCACAAATACCATGGTATGATAAACAAGAATTTTTGCAGCTACACAATCAATCGCGTTAATTCAGATAAGGATTGGCCTCAGTCCAGATAAAAGCGACGTCTCAACTAGTCTGTCAGCAGCAAAGAAGAGATCAATTTTTTCCATGAGAAGCACTAAACTGAAATTGAAAAAGTAGCGTTCGTAATTAAATTCAATAGCAAAACCCAAACATTTTTTTGACCCTATAAGAAAATGCTTACAATTTGTTCATTGCCATCGGAATTGAACTCAATTTTTCAAAATTTTAACCGAATTGAAAAATGATGGCTATCTCGACCACGGCACGGGCGATGTAGGCCGAAATTAGGAGGACGTCTGTGGTCCCTAGCAGCTAATGGCGGAGTAAGGTCGGATGTCCGCTCCCATTACGAGGCCTCAGACTTTGGCTTTGTTCTAATGGAAACTCAATAATAAAGACAACTGGATAATGGCTGCCTTATTTACGATCCGAAACACCGACTGACGACCTCCTTCTCGATGAGGGTAAATTGGTGACGTGACAGCGATGTGAGGGCTGTGTTGTATGTGGTAACTTTTGTGTAGCTAGTGACCAGCTCTGTGTAGCTAGTGACCAGCTCTGTGTAGCTACTGACCAGCTCTGTGCAGCTAGTGACCAGCTCTGTATAGCTAGTGACCAACTCTGTGCAGTTAGAGGTCAACTCACTCAAAACATGTCAGCTTATCTAGAACTCGAGTCAGTTTAACCAAAGTTAAGATCATGTCCTAGAGAAATAATTTTACTAATCTTCTCAAAATTTAAGTCATTATAAAAGAAAACAAATAGAGCCAGAACATATTACAATAACGTTCTTCCATGATTCGAAATTTAAGATAGAGAACCTAATGAACGGGATGAAACGTTAGCCGTAGCGCTGAGACCACTTCAATTCGAACAAATTAATTTTGTTATTGTGGACATTTTGTGTAGTGACAGTTCAAAAGGATCAAATTACACAAAATGCGAACTTTGATTGGTCTGACTGAATAATCTTGGTGTTACGAAGAATGCTAGCAAATGTGAATAATTTTCGAATTCGAATATCAAAAAACACAAATCTAAAGTAATCGCGGAGAACTGGCCCTCTATACCGAAAATGACGCTAATTTGACACAAATGCGACCATAAAACAATGAATAATGCCAAATATTTGACAATGACAGTCAATTAGACTAACTAGCATACAATTCATTCAAATGTAGAGGTGAGCTGTCGATTGTGTTAGTGTTTGCGTTGACACCACTTTTGTTACAAATAGAAAAACACATGAAATTTCTTAGATATCACGGAGGGAAAGTAAAATAAAAAAACGGAAGTTTTCCACGTAAGGAAATGATGACAGACGTCACTCAAGGATGAAGTTTTTACTGCATGCCCTTCCTGCATCACTCTCACTGCACCACCACTCATGCATCACTCTCACTGTACCACCACTCTTCCTGCATCACTCTCACTGCACCACTCTTCCTGTATCACTTTCACTGTACCACCACTCTTCCTGCATCACTCTCACTGTACCACCACTCTTCCTGCATCACTCTCACTGCACCACCACTCTACCTGCCTCACTCTCACTGCACCACCACTCTTCCTGCATCACTCTCACTGTACCACCACTCCTCCTTCATCACTCTCACTGTACCACCACACTTTCCCCATCACTCTCATTGTACCACCACACTTCCCCCAACACTCATTATACCACCACACTTTCCCCATCACTCTCATTGTACCACCACGCTTCCCCCATCACTCTCATTGTACCACCACGCTTCCCCCATCACTCTCACTCCGCCGTCACTCTCACTCTTCACTCCGACGCCGGTGTCATCATGCAGCGCTGCTGTCAGCTCGTGTGCTCAGGCAAATGATGGGTTTCTTGGTCGCTGATAAATTCCATTTTCTCTTTGCTTCTTCTGCTCAGCGTTGGGGCGACTGCAACTCAACGTCCTCACGCTGCTCCAACGCCAACGCCAGTACAGTAGCGTTGTAAATATTCGTGTGCCACTACAGCAGCGTTGTAAATATTCGTGTCCCACTACAGCAGCGTTGTAAATATTCGTGTCCCACTACAGCAGCGTTGTAAATATTCGTGTCCCACTACAGCAGCGTTGTAAACATTGTGCGCCACTACAACAGCGTTGTAAATGTTCGTGCGCCACTATAACAGCGTTGTAAATGTTCGTGTGCCACTACAGCAGCGTTGTAAATATTCGTGTGCCACTGCAGAAGCGCTGTCAATATTATGCGCCACTACAACAGTGCTGTAAATATTCGAGTGCCACTACAGCAGCGTTGTAAGTATTCGTGCCCCACTACAGTAGCGTTATAAATACTCGTGTGCCACTCATGCAGCAAGATAGTAAGTCTCGCACCCTCATGCAACGGGCTAGTAAGTCTCTAGCCACTCGTGACAGCATATTACGCCACTCACACAGCAGAACCTCTCAAGCCACTCGTCTTGTTCGCCACTCTCGTGCTCATCACACCATTTGCAAGAAGTGATCTCGCCACTCATCACCGGCACTCACCAAATTTCCACGCCCGTCAACTCAAGCAACATATGCACTTCTCTTCGATTCAGAACAATAGTAGCTTTTTGATATGACATTTAGATGTGAGCTTCGCATGATTTCAGCGTAGGATTACTAGTGTACATAGTTAGTTGAGAGTATTAATACTTGGTATATTGGAGCTTCCGTGAACTATCCGTGTATCTGGAATACACGTGTAGTACCCGTGTATTTGAAATACGCGTGTAGTGTCCGTGTATCTAGAATACACGTATAGTACCCAAGTATCTAGAATATGCGTATAGTACCCGTGTATCTGGGATACAAGTGTATTACCCGTGTATCTGGGATACGCGTGTAGTACCCGTGTATCTTGGATACACGTAATTCCTGTACCAGAATGGCACAAGTCTTAGAGCAAACAATAGTCTAGGAAAGCGGAAATAATGAAGTACAAATTAAATAAAAATAGTTTTATTACATCACGTTTGTGATATTGAGTTGAACTGATGCGTGGACGGGATGAGCGTGAGCCAGATCTATGTACTGCCAGGCAGGACAAAGGTCCTTCTGATTACGTAAGAAATTATCACGTGAAATATCAGAGGAAATGAGTAAAATAAGCTGTGACAGTCAAACCTGTTCCTCGGGGATTTTCAGAATTCTTGCCTCAACTCACAAAGCTCACTGGCGCTGTTTACTTATCCATTGAAAGCAGCTGCTTCCTGGCTTATCCAAAGTCTACTAAAAACTGCTTATATTATGAGCCGTGAACTGAAAATGTCTCAATGACAAGTAGAACAAAGCAGTAAGCTGTCAAAAAATAAGATAAATCGGAAGTTCCAGTAGTTCCAGTAATTTACAGGGACGAATTTCCAGTACATTTAATCTTCATAATTTACGAAAAAAATGTTTCCGATATTCGAATGGAAATGAAAGGAATTCGGATAGAATTATTTCATTTGATTTGATTCTCTGTAATATCGAAACGAGATGCAACTTCCTGATTTTCTTTTAGCTACAAATTTTTTACAAATTTTCCCAGACAAATATTCTTCAACAACGAACACAGAGAAGAAAAATACTTGGACAGCCAGGAAATCTCTCGAAGTTTCATTAAAAATTCGGAACAACCTTGCCAGACTGTCTAAACAACACTGTTTGCAACGGTTCTCACAGATAACAATCACTACAAAATTGACATGAAACTGAACCAGAATATAGAACATTATCTTAAGAACACACGGCGACACAACGCTCATGACAAGCGCCGCGGCGAGCGCGTGTTCTCTCGTAGCAAACGCCTGGCAAATTATTGCACAGCGCAGCTTCTTCCGAGTACCCCGCCCCTGCGGCGTCCCACCTGGCCATTCTAGGAAAAGTTCTGAGTGCCAGTGTGTTCACCGACCTCGTATGTGTGGTGCGTTTTGCAAACAATGTGTGTGTGTGTGTGTGCAGCATTCTGCAAACGGTATGTGTGTGTGTACAGCATTCTGCAAACGGTATGTGTGTATGCAGCATTCTGTTAACGGTATGTGTGTGTGCAGCATTCTGCAAACGGCATGTGTGTATGCAGCATTCTATTAACGGTATGTGTGTGTGCAGCATTCTGCAAACGGTATGTGTGTGTGTGTGTGTGTGTGCAGCATTCTGTTAACGGTATGTGTGTGTATGCAGCATTCTGTGAACGGTATGTGTGTGTGCAGCATTCTGTGAACGGTATGTGTGTGCGTGCAGCATTCTGCAAACGGTATGTGTGCGTGCAGCATTCTGTGAACGGTATGTGTGTATGACTGAAGGTGTGCGTGTCTTTATTGATTTATGATTCATTCATGCCCAGCTTGCACGTCTCTCAATCTCCCTGAATGATGAATGGTATTCTACTAAAGAAATATTTGATGTTGCGTTGGCGTTTGTGTACTCTAGCACGCAAGACATTGCAAGAAATTGTTTAACAGTTAAAATGGAGTGTACCAGCGGCTCTTAATTCAAGTGTTCGGTTGAATGAGCGCTATTGTGGCAGACAGTCTTCAAGATTAATGGTTTTGTGCTCAATGAATTGTAATTCATTTTTTGCGTGATCTGGTGCGAATGCAGGTATGTGTCACTGTTCTTAGGATAATTAGATTTTAACAGATGGTATCTAACAGACAAAAATATTATAGTAATTATGAACAAAGTTTTGGTGAGCATACAGACAAAGAAAACGTGCATAAACACTTTTAACCTAAGTGCATTGGCTTGAAAAAATATGTATATGAATTGATATGTATGTTGGTACATATAGTTCACAGACATGACATTATGGTTCTATAGTACATGCATTTGAAGTACTTTTTTGTCTTCAAGATTTCACTATTACAAAGAATATCCCTTGCAAAAATATGGAGAAGATGATTTTTTTTTCGTTTATTGAACTTCATTGATGCAGTGACCTAAGTTCAATAATTCCCTCCTTTCTGTCTCGCGTGACTGCATTTCATTGTCAGGACTGTGAGAATTATGATAATAGTTTAAAAAGTTGCTGCAATTTATGAGGGAGTCTCCTTAATTCGATTGTTTTTGTGATTTTCTACAAGTTAAAAATATCTGAAGTTTCAAAAGACAGGCCCATAGCATTCCTACTTGGATTATTGTATAGCTCCAGCAAGTACCAGAGTGCAAAGCACCAAATCCGTACATGGATCCTTATATTTTAAATATTTGTACTCCCTCACTGGGAAAAGCAAGTATCACAGTACAAAACAGGGACTTCTGTACATAATTCTGGAATTTTTCCCCTTCTTTCTATTACCCCCTGGTGTTCATGCATTCTTTGCATGATATACATACACAGCTAATTTGTGGGTTGCAGGGATTGCATAATCCTTGTCTGTGAGTATTTCATAAATAATTGTGTAGAGAAATTGGAACAGAAACATATGTTGTTCAATGACCCTGCTACAAAACGTTTGCCTATAAAGGACAAAGTGTAAAGCTGTTTGAAACAGAGTGGTAACTAAATAACGAGACACCAGAAAAAGGATTTAGCCCTGTGACTGATGAAGCTTGAACATCTGACACTAAGTATTCACTCTTTTTCTAGTATTTTAGTTAAAACTCGGAGGATATTAAAAAATACATTGTACAACCGTCTCACATTTGCAAGTCCAGAATAATTTCAGTCAGTGCTTTAAACGGTGGAACACTTTTCCGCTACAAAACTTCAGCTTCCAACTGCGATACAAGCTTCCATAATTCATTCATTTAGTTGTGCAGGGTATGCATCAGAGTACGTCGGAATGACTTCCTGTGCTGTGAGCAGCAAAGTTGCTGACCATGATGGTAGAAGCTGTCGTACAGAGAATTCGTTGACCTTGCTCTTATTCTGCTGTAAGGAGCAATTGTGTTCATGCCTTTGGGTTAGATAGCTTTTGCGCGCTCCTTCAAACAAGGCGTCAGGCAGACGTAAATAATTGATTTGTAACATTTGTACAAATTCATAATGAAAAGTGAAATTCAGCTCGTGTCAGTCATGTTTGGTTATCATACAACATCTTAAATCTATTTTCTTGTACTTTTTACCATCTGGGGCGATATCATGTCTTCATTCTCCAGTTATTTTATCGACGACATTCTTTAATTTGAATACATGAATGATGATAATAATTTGATGGTAAGCAATCCCTCGTGACGCCTAATTTCAGTATTGGAATTTGCATCACTGTTCTAACATCTTTATTGTCTCATAATTTTCGTAGTACTAATTTATTTTACTCAGTTTAACTAACTGTCACTGTACACTTAAAATGGAAACGTTTCCACACAATTGGTTTGAGTGAACAGACATGTACAACACAATTATTGTATAACTAACTCCCGGCTTACTATAGGACATTTAAATATCATCAGCAGCTGATATTGTAGAAACATCATTCATTGAGTGAGGTATAGAAACGTAGTCCACTTCTTCATAGATTTGATACCCGTAACTTAACCTTGATATCGGTAAACTCTCCGTGGTGAAAAAGTGTTAATTTCTACAGAATAATTCCCCCTCCCTCCCTCCGGGCTCATTCTAATTCCCTCACACATGCCACATGGATTACGCATTGTTAGTGAGAAAAGTACACAATTATACTCAGCAATTCTTTCAAAGAACACAAGGGAGCAAGCCTCAATAGATTTTAAGCATTTATTCATGGGGTGCGGTTCAAAAGTCTATCATTTAACTCGACAGTTCTAGTACGAGTTCTGCGAAATAATGTATACGACGTACACGATTTTCATTCTTAATGTTCTCTGAGCGGATCTGAACTAATTACCGCAAAAAATACTGGAAGAGAAACGAGTTCTTAAAGCCCCTCGTTATGAACTTCAGATGATCGATGAAGTCGACATGTGCTCGGAGTTTTTACTGAAGTGAAAGAGGATTTATTTTAAATACAAGTCTGCATAGCAAAGCTTACGTAGATCCGAAGTTATGTTTGGTCTTCAAAGTTAATGAAAGTTTATAATTAAAATGAGGCCTTGCAGTCATGAAATTATTTATTACTTATCTAAGACACCTGTTGAAAAATATTTACCACAGCTGCTGAAATACATTCATGCAATGTTAGATTTCATATTGTCGGAATTTGAGCTATTTTGGCTGAGGGAAATTTACTGACATACAAATCTACCTTCTTAGAACCTCTTAAAAATTCAAGACTTGAACGATGCAAGTAACACAAAGAGAGCAAAACAGATTTCATCTCACATCAGCGGTCGCGTTTGCTGCAATTTTAGCCGCGAGCGAATTGATCTCATAAACTTTTATATCAAAATTTACCGTACTGTTCCTAGAAAGTAGAAGATTGACTCGATTGATACGAGAAGTATGAGGAGAGGGTAGAGGCATCTGAGATCAGGGCCGCGGTTTCGCAGAGCTTGAAGCGGTTTAGCAACGCTGCAATTCATTAGAAACAAGCAAGGCTTCCCAGCGCAGCTATCGCCAGTCTCCGCCCCTTTGCCATCGTTCTCGAGCGATGCGTTAATTGACTCCTCCTTTTCCCTGTTGCAGCGCCCCCTTCACGCTCCCTCCTTCCTTGGCTGTTCCCCTTCATGCTCCCTCCTTCCTTGGCTGTTACCTTCCACGCTCCCTCCTTCCTTGGCTAGCCCCCTCCGCACGCCTTCCTTCCTTAGCTACCCCATCGTGCTCCTTCCTTCCTTGGCTAGCCTCCCTCCGCATACCCTCCTTCCTTAGCTACCCCCATCGTGCTCCCTCATTCCTTGGCTAGCCTCCCTCCGCATACCTTCCTTCCTTGGCTACCGCTCTTCAAGCCCCCTCCTTCCTTGGCTAACCCCCTCCTTCTTTGGCTACCGCTTATCATATTCCCTCCTTCCTTGGCCACCTCAGTTGGACACAACCCTGTCACAACCCTCCTGTTCTTTTCGATCTGTCTTGTTTTCCTTCTCATTTCTTCAATTTTGCATTTCATTCAACAGTTCCACGTCTTTCCTCTAGGCTGCACAAATTGCACGGTACTATGTCTTTATCAAGCACTCTTTGATGCTTCATTTTTCTTCTCATAGCTCATTAACTCCGTTTTTTATCATTTACTTGCAAGAATCTCGGGGTTTTGCGGCCAGACTTTCTTATTTGCTTCTCTTTCTCGTATTCCTTCGTCTTTGCAATCCTCCCTCGTCCATGCAATCAAGTCCTTGCTATTTCTATAATAATTGTACAAGCTCTTCTCTGTATTCCCAGCTCCAAGTGCTCATTTGATTCTTTACATATCTCCTTAGAGTTCTTCATTATTACCTCTTTCTTCATTTAACTCGTTCCTTGCTAATGTATTCATTACAGGATTTATTTTGCACAATTATTTGCTTTTCTTCTAACGTTGTTCTTATCACTTTTACCTCATCAACATTTTATAATTACGCATCTGAAGCTCCATATGCACGCACTCTCTGTCCGTGAACATTTATGATCTAGTTTCTTACACGACAACATTTTAAATTTATTATTACATACAAATTAGCAAATTCTGGATCTAAAAATAAGTTCCCATTCATTAGTTAAATCTAGAAGAATTCATGTTCTTCTCTCGCTTTTTATTTTGGCGTTCTTTATCGCTTTGAGTTTCCGATTGTTTATTTCCGATTGAGGATAGAATTCTTTTCCTCTGCAGTATCCAGCACTGGCATTTGACTCTCGGTCTGCATTATGTCAGTGCCTGCTTACTCTTACATCATTGTATTTACGCTTAAAATCGCACAATACTTTAGGATTACAATGCAGCTTCATGGTCAACGACGGACTTCTACTGCATAAGTCCTAAACAAGGACTCGTTTCAATCACATACCAGGAATGAAGTACATGTAAATGCATAGATGTTTTGTACATAACTACAGTTCTACTCATTGTGTGCTACCTAATGCTGTCATCAGTTGACCGGCGACCTTTAACTATTCTGGTAAAAGTGCACTTTAGCAGAGTTCAAATAATTCATACAGAGTCATCTTTACCTTGAATGGGCCACTTATTTTATAACGCCATTACATTGCTTTGATCTCGTCCCCTTCAGAAAATCTCTGGGATACTGAATTTGACCACCAGTGCTTCTACCTGCAAGCACGTCAAGGCATTTCTCTCTTTTTTTAAAGTTAAAGCAGTTGCTTCACAAACCTTCTTCTCAACGACCCTCACTCGGTCGAAGTCTCGTGTGCCAGCAGCCAATGGCAGGACACGTCCCTCAACCCTCGTGCAAGATCTTCGAGGGCTTCAGTGGTTACATGATCTATTGGCCTCCCTCCTGCACCCAACTTGCTGCCAGTGTCAGTGGCGTAGCAGCTTCTTGTAACTCAATTATTTTCAAAAACAGCTGCCAGTGTAAATAGAATAACAGCTTCTTGTAACTCAATTATTTTCAAAAACAGCTGCCAGTGTAAATAGAATAACAGCTTCTTGTAACTCGATTATTTTCAAAAACAGCTGCCAGTGTAAATAGAATAACAGCTTCTTGTTACTCAATTATTTTCAAAAACAGCTGCCAGTGTAAATAGAATAACAGCTTCTTGTAACTCAATTATTTTCAAAAACAGCTTCCAGTGTAAATAGAATAACAGCTTCTTGTTACTCAATTATTTTCAAAAACAGCTGCCAGTCTAAATAGAATAACAGCTTCTTGTTACTCAATTATTTTCAAAAACAGCTGCCAGTCTAAATAGAATAACAGCTTCTTGTTACTCAATTATTTTCAAAAACAGCTGCGAGTCTAAATAGAATAACAGCTTCTTGTTACTCAATTATTTTCAAAGAGAGCTGCCAGTGTAAATAGAATAACAACTTCTTGCATTTAAATTATTTTCAAAACAGACCTCCGGTTCCAACTGGAGGAAAATTCTATCATGTTGGAGTGATGGAGTAGTTTATTATTATTGTAAATAGCTACAGAAACTTGACAGGCTTAGAAATTAAAATAGAATCAGATGCAGAATAATTCAAGGGTATGTTGATAAAACCCACGAGTTATATTGTATAACCCCTTGAGTAAAGTCGAAAACCTATGAATTACCCCGTAAAACGTTTTGAGTAACCTCAAATAGCCCTCGGGCTACCATGTATATCCTTAAGTAACCTCAAAAACTCGGGTTACCTTGAATATCCTCGTGAGTAACCTCAAAGACCCTCGGATTACCTTGTATAAATTCAAGTAACGTTGCAAGTCCCAAGCACCTACTAGTGACCTTGAGCTCTCATCCAACCTTGAATAATCTCCAGTAATCTGTAGTAATCTTATGTAACCTCAGCATACTTTCTGGGATCTTGAGTAACCTCGAGTAACTTCTCAGACTAACTCTTGTTCCCTCGGATAACTTTGAGTAATCTCGAGTAACATCTGGTAATGTCTGTCAACCTGTCGTTACCTAGGGTAACCGAGTAATTTCGGGTAGCCTCTGCTAACCTCAGATAATTTCGGGTAATCTCATGTATTATAACTTGGGGTAATCCCGAATAAACCTGGCTAACCTCTAGTAACGTCAGATAACCTCAGATATCTTCAGGTAACCACGAGTAACCTCGGATAACCTCTGAGTAACCTCAGATAACCTGAAGTAATTCTTGTACGAGCACCATCGAGTAACCTTCAATTTTCATGTTCGAGAAACTTATCCTGGGAGACTCTAGCGTTCAGGAAGAAGTAGAACCACTTAATAAAACTTCACTGATCAGTTTCATCATCACAGGAAGACTTCACTGATCAGTTTCTTTATCACAGGAAGACTTTACTGATCAGTTTCATCATCACAGGAAGACTTCACTGATCAGTTTCATCATCATAGGAAGACTTCACTGATCAGTTTCTTTATCACAGAAAAATGTCGAGTGCGCAAGCTCAAATAGTGAAAACAAGAGAATTCGAACTTACAATCCCAGCTACTGCTTCCAGGAGGAAGCGTCATTTTCTAATTTACTTCAAGTCTTTTATTGAACTCACGATTGTTGAAAAAAAACAAGAAATAGTGAGAGTATTTGCTCCAAAATTTACTCTCGGTCTCTTATAAATGGTTTACTAAATAAGTAATAAAAAGGAAATAGATGTATAAAAGCATTACAAACTAATAATTCGAATGTATTTTATGTATCATTTGATTTCCATATATACTTTGCATCATAGGCAATGCTACAGCTAGGCCATGTCTGACCCCAGTTTTCGCAGAACGTAGGTTTACAATAGAAGAAATCTAAAATTTCCCCCCTTTTGTTCTCGCTGAAAGCTCCACTTGTTTGAGCTTGGATCACGCTTTGCATAAATCAGCCCGATGAATCACCCACTAAGTCCTCTTCTTCCGTCAATGAAGATACTTTGTGATTCTTTAGGTAAGTCAATGAGATCTCGACCAGCTCCCAACAGTGTAACATTTCTGCCAAAATCTGTCGCATGCTAAATATAGTGTCTATCCAACTTAACCGGAGGGATGCATGTTAAACCTTTATTCACCTGAAACCCTGTGAGCTAAAATCAATCGGAAGAACCAACCATCATGCCCTGGATGATATTCGTGTTATTTGACATAACCTTGAAAGCAGTAGGAGTGAACCGCCCTGCCAGCGCTGGTTTTGGACCCTCACTGACAGGACACAGTTTTTGGGTGGCGGTCAACTGGTCTATGCAGGTGCTCTCAAACTCGATTAGATTCAGTCATAAATATTCAAAAGTTGCGAGACGAAATTTGGCGAAAGGAAGAGCGGCAACGACTCAAACTTTGGGATCCTGGAATCCGTTTCGCTAATTAGATCTCGTATAAAAGATTGAACCGCTGAAGAAGTTTGCACGAGGTCTGGTGGAAAGGTAGAGGGTGATGAGTTGAGGCATTGTGAGGGAGAAGTCACACGCGAAGTGACTGTGAAGGTAATTAACTATTTTTTTAGTAAATATGTAATTGTAAGGGTAATTAAGTGTTAGGGCCGTGATAAACGATATAATTCTGAGGATAATCAAAGTCCAACTTGTCATGAACTCTGAGGGTAATGAGCGATGGAAGTATAGATAATATAATGGTGAAACTGAACGTTTTTAGCAGCGTGTAAAAGGATTTTTCGAACTTGATTGTGTATCAGAGTTATGAAAAAGTTCGAGTCTAGCACAGGGTAACATAACTTCCTTTTTCCAAGGCAAGTTCCTTTTAAAAAAAGAAGTTATGTTGCTGCACCCTGCATAAGCTAGAAGCCAAATGAATAAAAGTGAGTACTGAAGACAGGAAACAGCGATGAGATGGAGTCAAAGATGAAGATGGAGCGGTGGAGTGGCCGTCTACAATGAGTGACTGTGATGTGGGAACAGCAGTGTGATGAAGTGAATTATGCTGCAGTAAGCAGGATTGCTTGGCTAATCAGAAGGAAGTAATTCTAATGTTGAAAATAAGTAAAATGAATCATTTTGGTAGTGCAAATAACAAGAGAAATAATTCTAATGATACAGGCGGAAGAGTAATGAAGAGAAGATGATGCCAGGCTGGTTAAATGTGCGTGCTAGGTTCCAATTAAGAAGAGTATGAGAAGTTAGAAGCATGTTAAGATAGGACACATAATCAGTACCCACTCGTAGTATGATAATTACACATAACACCCACAAATAGTACTCACCCATAAGCAGCAAAGGTGGGGTCGTAGGGGTAGTACCCAGCGGGTGATGCACCCAGACCACTTCCATACATGGTCATGTCCCCCGTTGCTCCGTCCTTGACGCTGTATGCTGAGCTCTGCATCAACACAAACTTTCCGTCATTACACGTAAATTTTATTATACTGGTGAGTTAATTAAAAATTAAATAATATGAAGGATACTAAAAAACTTCGATAAAATAAAAACTGAATGAAACTCCGTCGTTCCCTTTTTTATTGCATTCAAGTTTGCAGATATACTCTGCATTTTACATCATCGTATGATGTGATCTTAATCAAAAAATTGTTTAGTTAAGGAATCTTGAGCGTCTAATTCACAGAAAATGGCGCACCTGCAGCATTTGTAAATGGAACAATTGATGTCAGAAACTTTTTAATGAAAAATATTTACAAAGTGTATTCAAAGATCGAATAATCAGTTGCAATTATGTCGCAAGCGTCCGATTGATAAATTACTCATAATATAAGAAATTTAATGAATTAAAGTAATCGTTTCACACTGATGAAAAATCTTAGTCACGGACGGGCAGTGATTAAATAGATCAAAACGACAAAATATAAAAAAATCTCAGTTACAAAAAGTAATTAAATGCATCATGTGCAAAGTTATAAACAGCACATGTACGTGTACAAGTACAGGATCTTAAAAAGTACATGTACATGTACAAGGTTATAAACAGCACATGTGCGTGTACAGGTACAAGATCTTAAAAAGTACATGTATCAAGCTATAAACAGCACATGTACATGCACATGCACAAGGTTATAAACAGCACATGTACGTGTAAAAGGTTATAAACAGCACATGTGCGTGTACAAGTACAAGATCTTAAAAAGTACATGTATTAAGCTATAAGCAGCACATGTACATGTACAAGGTTATAAACAAGCTCAGGCTTGTACTGTACACAATCGTAAAGACTCAGGAGCGAAATGCCTGTGAAGCCTCTATTTCTTATTTATCTAATTCATGTTTAAAGAGGCCACTCTGAGTGTATATTACCATGACCTATAATAATATATTAAGGCAAAAAAATTACGAATTACAACTCTGAGCAAACCCAACAGTTATCTTCAGTGAAATAATATTGAGGGCGATTATTTAGGTTTCAATACAACAAATAATTCACTTAATGCACTATTTTAGAATGGTTCCTAGGAAAATTCTGTAGAATTTTCTATGAGCACAGAAAAATTAATAAATATTTCTCAACATACAAGTACTTACAACAGCGTCTTCTGTGCAAAAATATTCAAGCACAGCTCCCCCTGAATGAACAAATTTTGAACAGTATAAAAAGATATGGATTCTATTACGAGTGCACTAGTGATCAAACAATAAATTATTTAACTGTGATGTTCACAAATAATAATAAAAGAGAAAATTTTCAACAAAAAATGAATCATTTGGATGTTTCGGCAGAATGATTCTTCTGACCAGCTTACGTTGATGTGTAAATGCTTTAGCGATGTCAAAGAAGTCAAAAGCAACGCTCGTTCATCTTCCAACCATTATCAGGTAGATCATCAATCCAACCATCCACAGAAGAACTGTGATGCTGCACGGTAGAAGATCCTGCTGATCCAGAAGATTCTTAATTGCTTTTCAGCAACATGGCATCAGAATGAATGCCATTTAATTCTCTATGACAAAGACAGTAAATGAGTAACTATTAAAATCAACAGCCGAGGCACCCAATAATCAACAGGTGTCTCTGCTCCACACATCATTTTACTCGGAATTTTTCCAGTGCTTCTGAAAGTAACGAGCCCAGAGATGACAAAAATATCAGCTTATATACACGTAGAGTTTCAATGCCGATCATTTATCCCATCCATATTCATGGGAACTCTTGCAAATCCTAAAGAACATGGAGCCCTTCTATGACGCCTTAACACCCACTTTGCATTCTATTTCTATATACAAGTGCTCTACTTAAACCTACGCTTATCATTTCAATCTGACTATAAACCCGAGCACTTGCCTTATAGCCAATCCAAACCTATTTTACGTGTGAATAAATGTTTACATTAAGGAGGGAACCCCCAGGCTGCTGTTCGGGTGATTTGAATACCACAGCGATGTGCGATCTCTCCGCAGTGCTGCTGTGACACATCTAGGATGTGTGATGTGTTAAGACACCTGCATGAAGGAGGATGAGAAGGCTGCTGTGACACATCTAGGATGTGTGATGTGTTAAGACACCTGCATGAAGGAGGATGAGAACCCAATCCGAATTTTATCGTCTGACCGGCGCTAATTTTCGTCAGCATTAACCGGTAATTATCGCCTTTTCTTATGATAAACTGATGATATCTTACGATAAACCGGTAATTATTATCTGAAAAAGGACTGTATTTTTATCGTTTTTCCCTATGCTTGGAATGACGGTAGGAATAAGACTGCAAAGACCGGTCAATATCGTCGGCGAACATTTCATTGTCTGTAAATACCTATAATTACCGGTAATAACCGGTACTATTTCTATCATCGGAAGTTCTTACTATAAACGATGATTATCACCGAAAATCGATGATTATCTCTAGTAAACCGACGAAAAAATTCGGATTGGAAAGAACCACACATTATTTGCACCTTCGTTTGGAACAAAATAAGTCGGAATTGGAGTATCGCTCTCTTTCAAGTAACGTAGTGTATGAAATAGAAGAGAAAATTAGTTTATATTTAAACTGAAAAGATTGTGGAAGCCTAGAAAAATGGATGGCATAACGCATAAGGCCATTTGGTAATCAGGTTAATGACACAGATTGTAAGTTTTTGTTACGTTTTAATCTATACTGAATAGCAAATTTTTCAGCATTTACGTAAATATTTCGCCAATGGAGTAACGAAATAAAAAACTTGAACATAAAGCATATGATAGAAATGAACACAGTGCAAGTGTCAGCGAAATCCTCTGTTCACACTCTATTACAAATACTCTGAGAGCTCTGTTTGGTCTCACACCAAAGCAATGACAAAAGTAGAGCCGGCGGGGGATGGCTCACTAAATGTTCTAAACGGTTCATAAATCTCTGTTCAGTTGCGTCACGATAATTATTCAAAGTGGATCAATAGAGAGATTGTCGAGCTGCGTGAGCATCGAACCTAAAGCCATGAAATTCTCACCGGCTCTCTCAACCCTTCGTTGGCATCGGGGAGTTGCCTGATCAGCGCCAAACTTCACACTGACTACATTTATTTTCAGTAAGCCTTCACGCCAATTATGTTATAATATTCACAACGGTACGTACACTGTTCATTACTACACATGAGGTTAGCTCGGTAATTTGTTCGAATAGAAGGGTGGAGTTTGGAAAGTCTCAAGTATAAGAAGCAAATTAAGTTTTCTGAATGAAGTCGTGGTCCGGAGTGCGCACACCGTCAATCACGAGGTAGGTCCCCAAAGAGGGACAGATGGCTTATTTTAGGGACGCTTCCGTATACAATGAGACGCGTTTATTGCCCTCAATCAGGTCTCTCATTAATGAAGAATGGGTTAGACAGTGTGGTTTACTGGGTGACATTTTTCATTAATGGGTTAGACAGTGCGGTTTGCTGGGTGACGTTTCGTGTATGAGTTAGACAGTGCGGTTTGCTGGATGGCGTTTCATGTATGAGTTAGACAGTGCAGTTTGCTGGGTGACGTTTTGTGTATGAGTTAGACAGTGACGTTGAAAACGATGAGGTGTGTTCGATGTTCCCTCAGTCATTGGAATACTGTATTAATCAACCCATATTGACTTATGAGTTTTTTAATGGGAACATAAAGTAAATGGCAATAAAGGGATCGAAATGCATCGTCTCTTGAACCAACACAGTCCGCACTGACCATTCCAAGATCTGAAGGACTCCTCCAGACTTCCGTGAAGCCCAGAGAGAAGGTGAAGAGAAGGCCAAATGACTTTGGAGTGTCTACATTGAGACGCCTCTTCCTGAAGGCTTCAGTCTTAGACACTGAAACTGCAGCCACTTGAAAACTTAATTGAACCACAGCTGCACCACTCTAAGGTCTCAGAATGAATTTCAAAACATAAAATATTTTTGCGTGGTGGTAAAAAGTTAGTTACTGGAGTCATGGAATATTCTGACCCAAAACCATAGCCCTTCATCGGCCATGAATTGCAATGTCCACTATAGAAGGAACCTGATCGCTTATCGTTAGATCACATCGAGCTTTCAGACTAAATTTGTGGATAAAAGCAGATTTGAATGAAACTGATGTTGAAAATTATTGAAATCCCTTTTCAAATGAATTTCTACTTTAAGACAGCGTATTAACGCAAAGGTTGCCAAACTAACCATTACACTACCTTGAAATCTCCAGGTATATAATTTTGCAATCAGGAAACACTAAAAATAAAAAAAGCCTCATCAATCATTCCTTGAACTTTACTGTTGCATCATTTTTTCAAATCTCAAATTTTCTATTTTAGAAAAATATAATAAACTATTTTGTTTCCCAGCACCACCTTCTCTCTCTGCACAGCAATCCCAAGTACGATTGACTTTCATGGTTCAGTTCATTAGAAAATCATCAGAAGAAACCGAATTCGGAGTCTTGAGAGCGCATCAGACTTGAAGAGTTTCTTCAAGAATTATCTATCTGAAATTTTAAACATTTCATTACTTGAAAACTCCTTTCATTAAGTCGATCCATCATCGCAGTACTGGATTCCTTTGTTCAAGATTCTCCACTACTCCTCCATGTTCAGCTACAGCTTCTACGCTATGACTTCACACACTTCCGAGAAACACTCTAAATGTCTCAAGCATAATTTGTTAGAGCTGTCTAGGAAGCTTCATAATTTAACTAGCAATGTCATATCGTTCGTCTAATAAATGCCTATCATCAACTGATGACTCTCTTTACCCATGGAATTCACACTACGCTTTTAAAAACCTCCTCACGCAAGCTGGAGCATGTGAAATCACAATTCACGACTCTCTTCCATCAAATGTGACTGCAACACGCACAACGTTGCTGAGGTGGGGCCACTTGCATCGCTGCAGGGATTGTTTCTCAAGAAGAGAAGCTCGAGGAAACAGTGTTTGAAGCGCTGCAGTATCATCCTTTGCAACAATATAAGGCTTTATTGAAAGACAACAACTCAGCCTAGAACCCTTTCCTTATCCCTGAGCGACTTGCATTGTGTGTGCAGCAGCGGCCTGCGCCTTGAATTTCCAGCTAAAACGGCGGTGTTGGACGAGAGGCGATCTTGGTGAAGGGTTGTTCCAGGAGGCGTCTTCAACTAAAGCTCTCGAAATATCAGAATTTTATAAAATTTTCTTTTTAAAACGGTCTGAAACAAATTTTTGGATTTTGTGCGCTTAATTTTGACACGGAATAAGTTCCGTTGTCGTTAATAGGTAAAAAAACTAGTTTACTAAATATTTCTTCCGAATAGAAAATATCACGTTTTAAAAAAATAATGATTCCTAAATGTGACGTAAAATATAATAAATTTTTAACTGTGCACTTCATCTAAGTGAGATAAATCTTGCCAACAAAGCTTATAAATAAATTCTTACGCTTCGATCTATGTATTTTACTTCTAAAACCTTTAAACTCACAAAATTATCCTTTTGTCACAACGAGTGTAATTCTGATTTCAATAATTTTCCTCTGCGGCTTTGACGTATTCACATTACGAACATTTACCATTCCTTGTGAGGGAAAACTTATATTGATGAAGAGATAATGAAATATGGTTTGCATGCATGGTGACCTTCGTTGAAGCCTCAAAATTTGCTTTATGTTTATAGATCAACACATTTTGAGTAAAACTAATTGGTACTGGAAGCAATCGTACACTTCAAAGAAGTTATTTCATGACACTTTTACCGGTCTCCTCCTCCAGCACCCACCCTCTGCCACCCAACTCACCCAGACTCAGGCTCCAGATGCATCCCATGAGATCGTCTCCCAAAAAACCGGACCCGGACAATATTAGCTCTTGTTGGCTGTCCAGGTCTGACTTCCGGAGTGCGGCGATAAATGACGCTAAATGAGGATAAATAATGGAGCAGGGGATGCTCTGGCTCAGGGCAATCTAGCAGCATCACTGACACACTTCAGATGTGACGAAGAAGCTTTGCTGCTGGAATACTTATGGCACGATGCTGGTCCGTAGAACATAAGAGTCCTATCACCAACTTAAAAAAGCAGAATTCTTGTAACTTAAAACGACGGTAGCGATGGCTGAAGAAGAATATAGGTACTTTTCGGAATGAAAACTCAGAAGGAAATATGAAGAAATTAAATTATCAGAAAGAGAACTGTAATTTCAATTTTGAGTGTGCTGCAGGTGAAACTTTTTCAAAGCTTGACAAAATTGCTTCAATTTGAAATAGTCATGCATTAATATTTACGTTGAGGAACAGTCGACGTTTCAGAACACTGGGTTCTGCAGCACTTGCAATATTTTCAAACGCTGATTTCAAAAATTGTAATCTATTTTCTTATAAAATGTCAAGAGTATAACATGAGTGCTTATCATGTTATACGTCTTCAAACTCTAGCGCCTGTCAATTTTCTGTTGTTCTCCAAAGTAATCTTCCCTGTGCTTTCATTGTGGTAATTCCTCGTATGTCTTAATTAAAGTTGCGCAAACACATAAGCACTATTGACTAATGTTATAGTTTTACCCTTTTCTAATGTAACACCCAAAATAAATAGTAGGAACAATAAAGTATAGATTTGTACTATACATTGAAATTACGTTAAGAAAATGCATTTTCTGACCCAAAATTCAATATATATATATATATATATATATGAAAAATAAATGTACAGTAGAATGGCATAGTATATAATTATTTGTTTTTATTTCCTGCATATGTGCGATCTTAATAGCATTCTCAAATCCCCAACAATTAAGGTGTGTTACTGTCGTACAAAAACCTGAAAAATTTAACAGGAATTTGTGTTTACATATGTTTCATCATACGACAGTAACGATACTGAAAATTGTAGAAATAATGGGAACATGCAGAATGTGTACGTAATTCAACTTCAGTAAAAATACAGAGTCAGTTATTTCTTTCATGCGACTTAATTAAGGCAATGCTTAAAAAAATTACAACAACACCTATTCCCTATTTATTCCCGCATTAGAACCTTCAAAAACTTGCTTTGTAAGTTGATAATTTAACTCTCCATGAACTAATGAAAACTCATAACATGTTTCAGCTATCGAATATCGCTACTTACTTCGAATTTATAAGTGAAAGCAGTAGACATTTACAATGAATTAGCATCTTAATGCAAATTCCCGTAAAAATATATATCACAAGTGTTTCTTGCTCAGCTCAAAAAATTGTACAGACTAAACTGTCTATATAAATCGGACACATAACAAAAAAAAGTGGTAAGTAAACTGGTTCTCTTAATTTCTTCAGAGCAATGAAATAAATGGTAGCTGATTTCCCGTTAAATATATGGATCCTGTGTTTCTTCGTGCACCACAATAACTAATGTCCGTTAGATGTGGCATATGAATGTAAATTTAAGTCGATGCCTCTTATTTCGTTTGTGTGCAGAACCACATGAAAGCACTTGACCGTCTTAACACCCATCTATATAACCTCTAGTGAGTCCTTGCACCCCTAGCCACTGACTCCCCTCTAAATCACTGGGCCATTTAATTGCTAGACCCAAATTTGAAATCGGTGTCATCTGCTCCAGAGGTCTGCTGGAAGATGGTTCTAAACTCCCTTGCGCCGAGAGCTCTGTCGCTCTTTCTCTCTCTCTCATCCTCTGTCTATTTCCCTCTCTCTCATCCTCTGTCTCTTTCCCTCTCTCTCATCCTCTGTCTCTTTCCCTCTCTCTCATCCTCTGTCTCTTTCCCTCTCTCTCATCCTCTGTCTCTTTCCCTCTCTCTCATCCTCTGTCTCTTTCCCTCTCTCTCATCCTCTGTCTCTTTCCCTTTCTCTCAACCTCTGTCTTTTTCCCTCTTTCTCATCCTCTGTCTTTTTCTCTCTCTATCTGTCTGTTTCTATACATCTTTTTTTATGTATTATTTAGAATGAATAGATTGTCTGTTTCTCTTTGTAATTTATAATATGAGTTTTAGTTCGCATCAAGATTTTATTCCTGTTGGTTTTACTCTCTCTCTCTCTAGCTATCACTTTCCTTCTGATACTTAACTATCGCCCTCTATCTTCTAATGACTCTTTAGATTTACGTGCAGTTCATACTCGCGGTAATGTGAAAATCTCCTTACATGATCCAGGTATGAATTCAAATCACACATTTCCACTCAAGGCTATGTTAATATCTTGAAAATCCCGGCAGCAAACTGACCTCTGCTACCGCACTCGAAGTTTGGTTTGCTTCACAAAAATTGGCGGTAAAAGTATATTTTATTAAAGAATAACGATTTTTCAAATTCACAGCAACAAAAATTGATAACTAAAAAGTAAAACCTTTTCGTGAAGCGCGCACGCGTGAGTATTAAAAAAATTAGATATACGAAAGTCCTAGGCAACTGAGCTCAAAATTTCACTGCTGCTCGTATTTCAACTGTTGGTCAAGTGGAAAAATTTTTACTCCCCAATCATAGACGATCATTTTATGCATGAAGCCATTCAATTTATCGGGCGAAAATCATCTATAAATGTATTCCTAAACATATGATCATTAAATGTTTACTCACTTTGTAGCACCTGTATGTAAGAAATATTGTTCCTTAAGAATAAAAAAGAAAATATTTAAAATGTTTGAAATTAATTTAATTTTAACTTTGTCCACGTAAACCACTTATTTTGAATGGAGAATTAAAATGAAATCATGCAGCTCTATAAATTAAATAAATATTTCAAGTTACGAACTAATAACGCATTCTGTAGTCCATGAGAAGCCTAAAAAACAGTCGCTACTGTAAATAAGAGAACCAGTTTCATGAAACAAGAAACCTTTGTGATTCATTCGCATTATTTTAGTGTTTTTAACGTGATCTTTTTTTACCGTGTGTGCACAACGTCAAATAAAATAATATCAAAAATGTACATCAATTTCGTATTCTTGGAGCAGCCTGAGCACGTTAGGCTGCACTGGGCTGAACGCGTGAGGGTGTCATGCTCAAAAATTCGGAGCATAATCAAGCGAACAAATCAGTGAAAGGAAGGGAAGACGACCCTCTCTTTAACGAGGGCTGCTCAATTGACAGCATCACAGGGATGCCGAGGTTCAACTACGCTGCCAGAAATCAATGAAGCTTCCACAAAAACTGCCGCGCTAACGAAAAACTGCGGCGGCAGAGAGGGGGTTGTTGGAGAGGGCGCTCTTCTGTCTAGTTGAAGCTGATGTCTGCCTGTAGCTGTGATGCTTCCTGCGCCGGACTCGTCCAGTCTCAGTTCTGGAGTAGGAGTCAGAGTCAACTTGTAGAATTTTGAGGACTTGTGGAAATTTGAGGACTTGTAGAACTCTGAGGGCTTGTAGAATTTAGAGGGTTTTTAAAATTCTGAAAGCTGTAAGAATTCTGAGGGCTTGTTGAATCTCGACTTATAATATTAACTGTAGTTAAATTTGCGTAGGCGTTGATATTGAAGAATCTCTGAGCGGATGGAAAAACTCCCGTGATAATTATTTAAATCGGCGTCTCTCTTCTAAAACTTCATTAAATTGCCATCAAAATGATAAACCTTTGGAACTACATTTAGTATTAAAGACTAAATCAGTGGAATTAGAGTAAGACACAGTGGACTTCAACAGCTGAAAACCTGACACATGACTTATACAGCAGTGCAACATTATAGGATGCTAGACACCAATATTCAGACCTTCATGGTCATTGGATAAACTGTTAAATTTACTTGCACGTCCTGATAAAGGCTGGTAACAGTGATTTGTATTGTGAACTCGACTGATTACCTAGAAACCAAGCCAAAAAGAAACTAAGTTAGTAAAGCAACATCTAGAGTGATGGGACAATGTAAGTCACATATAATCATAAATTAACATTTTAATTTACGTACATGTGGGGCTCGTCATAAAACTCAGTGAGTTCCAAACTGGAAAATTTGTGCCTCAAGCATCATGTAAACAAGCCGTGTCTGTATTAAGCTCTTTATACGAATTAACTGAAACGTTGAAAACAGCGTATGAAACAAAAAACAATAACTAAACTATGAGCTTATAGAGTAGTTTCCAAAACAGAGAGGGTTTTTGTAGTAAATCAACGAACACATCAAGTGATGTGTATGGAAGGGTGTTCTTGTACTAAATTACCGAACACAACATCAAGTAAGTGTACTGAAGGATGTTCTTGTACTAAATTGGCGAACACAACATTATGTGAAGTGTACTGAAGGAGGTTCTTGTACTAAATTAGCAAACACAACATCAAGTGAAGTGTACTGAAGGATGTTCTTGTACTAAATTAGCGAACACAACATTATGTGAAGTGTATGGAAGGGGTATACGGTAGATAGAACAGGAGCAGAGACAACGGCGGCAGGGACTAGCATCGCACCGCTGGCAGCTGCGGAGGGCGCTGCATATTAGCCACGTTGTTAATGCAAATGAAGTCATCGAGCCGTCGCTGTTGCAGTTAGACGCCTCTCACGGTGACCATGGATAAGAGACAGGGATAGAGTAAAGCTGATTAAATACAAGTGAGTAAAGATAACACGTCCAGCCGCGGAAGCGCGCATAGTAAGAGGTTCCGTGATTGGCAACAGCGAACGCAGAGGGACAGTGATAACCTGATGCATAAGGGAACATTTTTAATCCTTTGTTTCATTTTCCAGCTGTGGACGGAAAATTCTTGCGCATTTTTTCCTTCAAAGTAAAATAAAGACTTGAAGAATATTGTTCCAACAATTTACTCGAAATTTTGCACAGACCTTAAAAATTCTTATCTGATTTGAAAAAACAGGCAGGCAACAAATATAGCTTAATTTTCATTTTAAAACTGAATCAAGCTAAAACAAGTAGGAATTGAATACTGTAAATAAATGAGGCGAAATAAAATCTTTTAATTCACTGTAAATTTCATCATCATTAAAGACCACTAAGGTGCGTTCACTGGGATTGCGTTTAATTTGTTAGAGCGAATTTTAATTTTTTACTTGTGTTTTAAACTGCGTACATTAAGCATTTTTTGTACATTTCTACACCTCTAATTTGGCAACAACATCATGAACTTTTTGATCAATGGAGGGTAAACAAACTTGAGCACTAGTCCATAGAAGCAATATATTTTTGCCAACAATGAATTGCGATGTATAGAAATTTGGATAATTTTTTGAACTTAGGAAGAAACATTAGCTGGTGTGCTGGTATTTTCTGGTGTGTTGGAATAATTCACTTTCGCTATTCACTTTTGTGAGAAAGACAATAGTTTTTATTATTTGCACTCATTTAAGTATTTTTCCCACTGAAATAGAAAATATTCTGAGACTAAATTTCAGCTTGGACTTATTAGCGAAGTCTCCAAATCCAGGAACAATAACGCATGTGTATACCTGTCGTTTTAAAAGGCCTCTGTAAAGAAATTTTGTTGAGAACTACACCTAAAAAGGACAATCTCACTACCTACATATGCTTCATTGGAACGGAATTTCAACAGAAATGGAGCACAAATACAACACAAATGCAACACAAATGCAGCACAAATGAAACACAAATGAAGCACAAATGCAGCACAAATGCAACACGAATGCAACACGAATGCAACACGAATGCAAATGCAGCACAAATGAGCGGCTTAAATCATGTGAGAGGGAAACCTCTTACATTATATGAACTGTCGACTAGCGGAGACGTTCCTTCTCGCCCAACATGAGAGATTAATGAGGCCTTAATATGACCTTCTGAGTACAAAATACGCAAGCTTCCGGGCAAGGAAATTGAGGCAATTACCGTCAAAATAATGTGTACTATACAAGACATATTAAATCTGTAACACTGAAATTATAGAGTTGTTCTCGAAGCGTTTGTAGGAAGAAGGCATATAGTCAAGAATGACTATATGGTGTTTATCTAATACCGTATTGTTAAACAACATCGACAAATAGAAGTAACCAAATGAGAATTCATTTTCCTAAAGATTGTCAAGACAGTAAAAAATAAGTTATTAAGCACTCGCACATATTTTTCTGGTACAATCATCAAGTGTTGGAACTTGCCCCTACCTTGAATTAGATAAGTAGTTAATTTGTCTTACTTGGAAATAAGAGACTTTTCATTTCTTCTGCTTCTGTTTTTTTTTCTAGAATTAAGTAGAAGCCTAAAAACTTTTCTCAAAGGATCGTTCGCTCGGCAATAACGAAGTATGAAACTCAGCACGAATTGAAAGTAGGTAGTTCTATCTGCACACTGAACCACCACCAAGTCATGAGTCAGGAAAATTATTTCAATTGTAAAATTCCAGAATTTCATCGTGGGAAAATATACCGCGAGAACTATTCATTTTTTATGCGAATCCACTTACAGTGTACGCAAATATATAGCATTGATGCTCATAGGTATTTATTTTATTATATTCAATACGCGTACAAAGCAAAAGTGTCTTATCAAGTGTGTGTATAATAATTGAGATGCCCTGCACACATGCGACGCAACAAATGTATTTTCTCACTGCGCCGTCGATGCACAAGCTTCTGTTCGGGAACAAACGTACATCATGCGGCTTTCTGTTGAAACAAATCGTTCTTTTTATGGAAAACGGACTGCCGAATAAAGCAAAATTATCCGATATCCAATTCGAGAATAGAGACCATCGATAAAAATAACGACCGATTCCAGGTCGGCCACGGAACACGTCACAATATTTACTGATGAAAAAATTCTCTCAACTTCTGAAAGTATTTTCTGCCAAAAATGGTCACCTCCATATGCCGCCGCTCCGACAGATTCCATAAAAAAACTGATGGAATTTTTGTTTTCGGTCGTCCCTTATTGCTCGACTTTCGGGAATTTTTTGATCGGTGGCCCGTTTGTATGGCGCAAGCGTTGAATTTTTCTGAAACTGTGAAGTCCATGTAGATTTTTGCGCTGAGTTTGATCTGTGCCGTTCCATTAATTAAAGCCATGACAAATTTGTTCTTTCTACGAGTCTTCATGATTACTGAATAAATTTTCAGGATAGAAGTCCTGGTCTAAATGTGAATCGTACAAGATAGACGAAATATGTATACGATTTTTTGAATTCATTTACATGATTGTTTTATTTTCAGATCTATTGACGATTGAACACCTCGGGCAACCTTTCATGTCATAGCAGACATAAAGAAAATCACAATCTTACATGATTCTCCTATCTATCATATTATTTTCATACATACTTGTAAGATATGAAGTACACGTTACACATGTAACCGCTTGCACATTTCCAAATTGAACAAAATCTCTTTTTAGAAAAAATGGAAGACGTGAATGCATATTCGTTCGGAGACACAGAACACAATTTTGAATTCAGTCAGTCTATGTGCATCTTCCATTTACCAAGCATGTCCTGATTAACTTGCAAGCTTGCGACACAATGGACGGTCGAAATGGCTCCTCAAATGACCGAATTAAAAACAACGCAGCTGTTCATGTGTGAAACGAAAATACATTTGATCCGTACCAATGTAAACGATTGGTATTTTTATCAGTAACTTCAGGAAAACATTTGAGCAAAATGAAACTCATCTTGCCGAACAGGATATTAAACACGTTGGTTTCATTCAGGTGGCAGGTCTTGAGTCAAGTGTTTCTGTCGTTACGTTAATAAGTAACTTGCTTAAGACAAGCTATTCTAGTATGCACTTCGGAATTCTCTGTAATGGCTACGTTCAGAAGAGTTCAAACCCTAAAGTTTTATCTCTGGTGGAAATCATGAGGTCTCGTTTGACAGCATCTATTATTCATTTTAGAAATGACCTCATGGTTTTATATTAATATGGTACTGTTGCTCAGTAATCAATGATCAAAGTGAAAACTGCCTTTTCTACCGAGGTTTCAAAGACAGATCGCTAGAAAATACTGAGTCAGTTTACGCATTAATTTGCGACACGCCTGTTTTCTGTTCACTATTCTCGTCCGTACTACAAACACCGCCGAACAGTTCTTTAACAAGGGATGAAAAGTGAAAAAAAATTCGCACCCTAAGTCCACTTCCACTGACTGACCATTTGGTGGAAGTACTGTTCTCGATAGCTCGCAGCTTCCTGCTCCACGCCTTCCTCCTCTTCCCCTCTCCTCCACCTCTAATCCGTCAATCCCCTAACACAGGCTGTGGTGGAGACCGTTTCCGCAAACCGATCCACGCGCGTGTCTGGCTCTGTGTTGCGAAGTCGCGAGCTAATCCACGGATATCTCTACGTGTCTTTATTGTCGCAGCCAGACAACGAGAACTGCCCTTCCAAAATTAATTACCACTCACGCTACGTAAACGAACAAAATTTCCGTTCAGTGAGCCAATGTTCCAATCACATAAGAGATTATTCTCCTCAGAACAATAGCTATAAAAAAGACATTAGTATTCGCTTGAGTTAGAGAACAGCCGGTTATTAATTGTCTTAAATGTGATCGTGTTCTGTATATTTGGTCAGTGGTAACTGTTTCAATTAACATTACTGTTATCGTAATACAGTTAGAAAATTTATTCATTATTCTATAGTGATTTCAGTAAATTTTGCAATCGTTCTGAGAAATAATTGTATGGTGAAATTTCAGCAAAAATTATCGCTAAAAAATCATGTATATCCAACAAAAATCAACTGGACATCATAATTTTTAGCTGTCATTGCTCAATATATTACAACACGTGTTCCAAAATATTGCGCTCATTCCATTAGTCAGTATAATATTTCATCAATTGTGTGTCATGCAATATTTTGTAAAGCTTCGCTGATGAAATGAACTAGCTGTTCTCAAATCAGGCGATCAATTGTAACCTATTTTTTGTAAGATCCCGTTTAATATAATCCCGAGTACATAATCAAAGTCTCTTACTTTTGTATCCTAAGAATAGGGAAATGACATATAGTGTAAATTCTGTATATTAATAAAGAATGTATCAACTCAGTCTTTCTTAGATTGTATATTAAATTAGATTTCTCATCTGTGACGTTGACACTCGTGTATGAAGCGGCAGAGCATCAAGCAAGAGATAGACACTTCGATCTATCTCCACTAAGACCAAGTTAAAGTTGTTGTAGATAGTAATCCGTATCTTTTCAGCAGACATACCTCGATTTAGCAACACGACTTATGTCTTGCGAGTCTCGGTATAGTGAAGGAGTGGATCAAGACTCACTGCACCAGGAGATGCCTACAAGACAGACATCTGTTAGGAATCTCAGAGTTCGCTTGCACGTCCAAAAAGTGTCTCGTGAAATCCGCGTCCGGGAGCCTCATTTGTCACCCATATTTGTCAACAAGGCATGTCAATCACGCAATTAAAGGGAGTTTGTCTCGCCAATAGTTGGACTTAACAAGAGTCGAGGGTTCAGAGCTGTCGCAGAGACACTCTTGTGCTCGGAGGAATGCGCCCAGCGATGTTCTTACATCTGCTCCATCGCCGATAGAGCTGTTGCAAAATAAAGCTGTACAATAGCTTCGTTCCCTGTTTGCTGGGCCTTATAGAGCTGTTGCAAAATAAAGCTGTACAATAGCTTCGTTTCCTGTTTGCTAGGCCTTATAGAGCTGTTGCAAAATAAAGCTGTACAATAGCTTCGTTTCCTGTTTGCTAGGCCTTATAGAGCTGTTGCAAAATAAAGCTGTACAATAGCTTCGTTCCCTGTTTGCTGGGCCTTATAGAGCTGTCGCAAAATAGAGCTGTACAATAGCTTCGTTTCCTGTTTGCTAGGCCTTATAGAGCTGTTGCAAAATAAAGCTACCACAGAATTTCGTTGGTCTTATAGAGGTGTAGCAAAATGAAATTGTTTGCTATGAGCTGTCAAAAATTATAGATTTTTCCTAAGACGCTAAAAGCTGCTTAGCAATTTGCTGCAGAAAAATCTTAGGTTAAGGGTATCAGCAACAAATAGTTCTAATGCAAAAAAATGTTCCAAGAATTTGCCAGAGCCTGAAGAAAAATAATTGTCTGAAAAATTACGATAAATATTTCCATGAACAAACAATTGTCTTAAATTATACATCTAGTGGCACAAAAACTTGAAATGTGCTTTTAAAATTCACGAAACAGCTGTTAAGAAAATTTTGAGAAGCAGCTTAGTCCTAACAGAACTTCGTAGACAAATTTTTCAGCCTGCAACTGAAAATTTGTATTAAAAAAATTATCTTTAGGAACATTTGAAGCTTCACGTATGAACAACGACCAGCAGTGATTGCAGAAAATGGACTATATTTAATATGCTTTGTATGCAATGTTCAGGAACTCGACATGCGTGCCTTAGAGTTGTAAGTAACGCACGCAGTATATATCTGGTCTATGGCTCTACTAGACTCATGATCCAATACTAGTGTGTTACTCTTAATCTTCGACCAAAACTGCATTAACATTTACTAATTACTGTCAGATACTTAAATAATGATACATTAATTGAATTCATTGTCGATCGATGAAAAACGACGCGTATTTCAGTTTACTAAATTGAAACTTATTGATGTTTCATACGAAATGTGATCAATAATACGAATAACACTAAAAATAAATAGATAATGAGACATCGCACTTCAATTAGCAATATCGAATCTAATTAAATGTGAATTAATTAGCGAGTCTTGTTTTAGTACTGATGTAGCACGGGCTCAATTAGCAATAATATCTCCTAAACTCTGCTAATTGCTGCAGCTAGTCACACCAACCAAAACACTGACAAAACTTGGTCAAATCATGCCTGCTAACAAGGAAGAACAGAACACCGATTTTGCTTAGGAATCGCAGATTATGTGACAGCGTTTACTACAAAAATAATTTCGTGAAAAAATTTCTAACAAAATAGGAAATATGTTGGGAGCTGCTTGAAGATGTCTTTTATTTAGCAATAGTGAAATAAGTTTCAGATTACGTGCACCAAATTTCAATTTATGTATTGATAGAATGGGAATTTTCCAGCATTCTTACCAAGCTGCTTCCACTTCTCAATTTAACACTCAATTTATTATGTTCTTACCCAGTTTAGTACATGCATTAATGAATAAAGCGTATAAAAGATACATGAGTGGGAAAATTATGTTTACATCCCTTGAAATAAAAAAACAAAGCGTTTCACAAATTTAAAATTCAGAACAAGATGTGTGGTCTAACTACATATGCCCGTTGATTTTTTCTGTATAATTTGAGTTAAGGTTTTCAACAGAAATACTTGAAAGCAGATAAATTTGTTTCGACTTCGTATACAGTCAGATCAAATCTTCTTTCAAAAATCCCGCTTTCTTAACATAGTGTCCGACAACAAGACGTTCATATACCTCATGAATTCACTATACTCTACCTAGTTCCAAGTCTTTCAAGCGTGATAGAGGTCTTTCAAGCCTTTTAATTCTAGAATAATAGTCTTTCAAAAGTTGAAGAATAAAGTCTTTCGTTTTTATTTTGCTGGGATTCTTCTGCATGGCTCAGATCTATCGCGCGTTCCACTTCATTTGAAGAATCAAGGATTCTAAAGTGTTCAATTAAGAAGCATTAAATCCTCCAGAAAATTAATTAAGGCGTTGAGCCCGAGACTCTTAATTGCTCGTGAGCTTTCTGAGACTCATTTCTGCCTTTTTCCAGTTTTTTTTTCAGTGAACAGCTGCCACAGAAGCAAACTCTCAATCCTCAGTTGCGATCAACTTAAAAGATTCGAAATAGTTACGCAAACAATTTTCCCTCTATGTTTTATGCATGAAGTTGAATTCAAATGTGTGCATACACCCTGGAGGAAGATGTTTTAATACGCGTAGTACAATTGGAAAAGTTACTACTACTACTTATACTTTTGAAAACTAAATGTCGTTAGCAAAAGAATGATTAACAACTGTGATTTGTGCTTTCAATGTCAATGTCATCTTTGCCAAGCAAGGCCTTCAGTTGCCAATATTCAAATGAATATGAAAATGAGGAACTGTATGCTTTACCATCACAAATACTTCATTGCCGAATTAGCGGAAATATTAGCAAATTACATAAATTCAATTGAATTGTACAATAATTAACCAAAACTGCAATCCTTTCAACAAAGAATCCATACATCTAGATGTAAATCAATGCATAAAATCCGAGTAAATAGTGAGCTGCGTTTTCTTTTTACGAGTTAAAATTTGTAACTTTAACACATTGATGATTATTGAATTACATGCAATCCAATAGTATAGATTATCTTCAATATACAATATACACGCAAAACATTACAATTAAAGTCTCCAAGTTCTCACACAAGTTTCAAATTTTGTGTGTTCGTGTATGTGTACTTCATTGAATTATCTCTCAATAATGATCACTGTCTATAGCAAGAAAATTAACGTCAACAACCACCGTGCCACTCACCAACCCCGACTTGGCGTGAGGCAAACAAGTCTTCTCCAAAGTATCGATTTCTTCGAGTCATTCAAGATGCTATCAAGTCACAAGATCTCAAAGTGCCTTGCCTCTCAACGGGTCAAGTGCTGCTCTTGTTAACAATTCAAGACTTCTATGAAGGGCCTCTGTTAATTGCTCTTTAATCGAGCTAATAAAAGGAAGCCTTGACTAATCTATGAGCGACTCCGAGTAACTTCAGACCAGCGTTCACTGGCCTGAATTAATCAGGATCCACAGACTCTATTACGCGTTCGTCGAGGTGCTAAAGCTCCTGTTGCTTGATGTTGGTGCGGCTGTTAACTTTGAGGCGATTTGGGGCACATGTTTGCTTGAGGTAAATGATCATTTACTCGCTTCAAAACACACAAGCTTCCACCTTGTTTTCACAAAACTCGAGGTACGATGTTTTATTGTTTGAGCTCTTTGTTGTATTGTTAGTGTTCCAGTGCCTATCGTGGACTACTTTCTCTCTGTTTTTCTCTCTCACAGGGAAAAGAGTATCAAAGTACACATATAATCAAATTTGATGACGTTTGTCCAGTAAAATAAATAATAAGTTTTCGCCCTACATATTTTCACTTCTGATCAACATTTTCGAATATTGACATCCATACACACACGGGATGGAGTGACAATTGACTGCAATCTGATTCAAATTTTGGCTCCAGTAACCTCACCATAAGTGACAATCAGCAGTGTCTCTATATGAGGCGCTTGCTGCACCGTCTGTGTGTCAGTCACTCATGTATGAAATATAAAAACAACATTGTTCGCATGAGGCGTAACATTGAGGTTTACTCTATCATAAATCATTAGATTCTTATCCTGTTTTCAATTGTGTTGAACATAACGACAGCTTAACCTAGCTTATGTGTCAAGACATTCCAATGCAAGAATACACTTCATTATTGAATGCAGAGAAACTTCCAATAACAAGTTTTAAAGCAAAAAATGAAGCCTAGTTTGCTTCGTTATATTTTTCTTGACAGCTTTGTTTTGTTGTGTTTTTAATTTTTGCAAGATAATTGTTCAATACATCAGTATAGTTACCTGCAAAAAAAATAACTATAATCCCTTTATTTGTTCACATTACTTTGACTGTTAACGTTTTTTGCTTCTACTTGTGTTAGATTAAAATAGAACCACTGTATGGGGCACTAACTTGCCCTGTTTTGAGTAACGCATGTTTACTTAACCTAAAATATCCATGGCTCTATCATCTCTACGTAAAGCTCATTTACGAAATACTTGAGTGTCGTCAAAATTCTTGACGACACCACAGAAACTAATAACTTAAGACTAAAAAGGTCTGGACACCGCAACACCCTGTCCGACCTACCTGTTCCCCAGGCCTTATATATATATATTTATATATATATATATATATATATATATATATATATATATATATATATATATATTATATATATATATATATATATATATATATATATACATACAGCTACGGGGACATTCTAGCTCTGAGATTTACAGAAGCTGTGTATTATTTTAGTACATATGGCTTCTCACTTCAATAATCCATTGGCTGAAACTTTGTAGTTTTTACCCATTATGTTGGTTATACATAAATTAACAATGAGTTTGAACCATCAAACTCGGCTTTCTTTTGAATAAAATAAAAATTTATTGATATGCAAAGAAAACATTAACAAGGTCAGATTTCCCGTCAATAGAACTTGAGTCAACGTAGAGTAATTATTCCTCTTCATACAGGTACAATGATGGTGTAATGAAATGTAAGCAGCGGTACGTCACGATAAGTACCAACAGCTTCAGAAGTAAAAGACAAAATTTTGGCCGGGAGGCTACTTTTTATAATTGCCTAGCCTATATACATGTAGCTTAAATGCTTTTTTCAACAGATAATTATAATTCTGAAGCAAAAGAATACAAGCAATATTGAAACGCTACGGAGCAGCAAGCAAACAAAAAGCAAACAATTAAACTGTGTACAAAATAAAATAAATACAATTAAATCTAGTTTTTTAATCCAGTTTGTGGTGCAGTATTAGATTCCATATTACAACTTCAATATTATATTTAACATCAGTTAATGATAGCTAGAATTATAGTAAAAAAGTAACCCTGAAGTATGAAGGAATTAAGGATGGACTAGGTAACTGATATGTTGATCAACCCGCTCGTCAATCCACACTCCCTTCACTTCCATGAAATTTCAGATAAAAACACTCCGAGCCATTGACACATTGATCATCCTCAAGTCCAAGAGTAATTACATCCTGCATGTGACTGAGTTCTTGCTTAGTTAGAAGCTTGCTTAAATTTTCATCTGCAGCCACGCAGGTGATGGGACAAAGAATAGACGTCGCCGTATCTCCTTCTGTGATCTAGACCCACTTCCTGGCCTCCTCAGCTTACCCTCTACATGTGCTCCGATACGAGACCGAAGGTCATCTTCTTAAATAAAATATGGAAGGATTCATGCAAATTCGAAATACCTTGAATGGCTATCAAAAGCCATCGATTTATAAAAATGGTGCGTTAAAAGTCTTCCCTTAGTAGTGACACTAAAACGTCTAGCCTGTTGCAAAAAACAAAATTCCTCAGGCAAAATGAAATTTACGTTGTTTTTTCTATTATTGATATTCTTTATAATGATTAATTCACAAATCTGTTGTTCTTATAGATCACCTACAATCACAATGTCAACACTGCACCTACTAAGTTGTTCCCGGGGCCTGATTTTTGTGATGGACGCTGAGTTTGCATTACAGTTCATTTATAGACCGTTCTGGTGGCCTGTTTCTTGCAAATGAGACTAAGTTCAAATGATCTTTTAGATCTCCCAGTGTAGATGTCTGCAAAAATCCCGGCAAAACTGTAACTCCGGTAATGTTTCGGCAGTGCAGATTCAGTCAGCGTGCGCACGGCGAAATCATTTAGCAGCCGACGGCATGCGACGGCATGCGATGCCCGCTTTCTGACGTACACTTGTCCGACCAAATCATCCTTAATGTTCAATCTTATGCACAGTTGTGTTTGTAAATCTATGCGAACTGTAGCAGGTTGTGCGGTAAACGAACGGAACCATCGTTATATGAAATGACGATTATTTTTTTTTTTAGATCTAGAGTCGAGTAATCAGTTAATCCAGAGATAATGACAGCTCCAAGTAACGAACAAATGATGTATGAACGAGCTCCTGAAGGAAATTTATTGCACTGGTAGCATACATGTACCATGAAAAATATTTTGGAGCAAAAAAATGAGATAACATTATCAATATTTTTCGCAGCAATTAGCTTTGAACCCGGGGATGCGTCCCGCAGTACCAGCAGACAAGTTCCGACAGCCTCTAGGCCACCGACGGAAATAATCTCATGTTTTTGAAAAACATTGAAATATTTTTTAACGTGTTTCGCAATTTTATACAAATCGTCTTACCTACTGTGTTTGTCGAGAGTAGTTCATTCTGTCGGAAACTAGGAATTTTTAATAATGAATATAGCATTTTGACAACGGCTTAGTGAAGACCAACGGAAATATAATGTGCTAGATTATATTATTCTGTATCCGGTTACGTATGTAAAATACATGTAAGTGAAGCACCTAAGCTCACCAAAGAAAGCATGCTCACATAAAAGAAGCTCTGTACTTTTTTTTCAAATTTCTGTCAGAAAAAATGTCCTCTATTCTACAAACAACGAGAGCCTGGAACTTTTTTAAAAATTTCCCAATAAAAAAATTCATAGTTGGAGTAGCAATAGCAGGATAGCCAGTATGTGTTGTCTGGCTCTAAATTTCACACGTGAGGACAAGCGTGAAACCCAAGCCCTGCATGCAACATTAAGGGTGAGTGCAACACTGTTGTTCTAGCGCACAGAGTTACGAGACAAAACTCCCACTAAATTTGGCACCCCTTCACCGATGTGAAATATTTGGTATTTTTCCCTCGTCCATCTGAATGCAACATTGGAGTAAATTATGAATGGGATGCATAAAAGTAAAATTTGAAAGTCTATTTACACTAATACAACTTTAATGGTAAGATGAATTTTTGTTTTAAATCTTGAACGTAAAGAAAATAAATTACAAGGCTTTATTTTTATGTTTTAACGTGTGAGTTACATTTTTTTGCATGGCAGAAGAAATACTCTTAAATTTTTTACAGTTTCAGAACAAAATACAGTGTGGTAGGAATAACTCTGTTGACCAAGTTTGACAGATCAAAATGATTTAAAGAGCTTTCTTAATTACTAATGCATTAAACAATGCACTGATGCAGGCGAGGACTATCGGGAGCACTTTTGCACTAACAGTGTTTTGTACATCGTATTTGAGTAATATGACGTACATTCAATTCAATTGCGTTGTGCATAGCGAGCAAACTACTCCTGTTGCAAACCATCAAACTGGCAATGTTCTGGTGACCGTAACAAAGACTGGTCAAAGATCCCCCTGCAACAAAACTTGATATTGGTTACGTGGGGTCCGAATACTCGATGTGATCAAATTTTAAACACTCCTGCATATTGCTGTGGATGTCTCGTCCAGCTCAAACTTTGATGAACAATTTATCATTTCGTGTTCCTCCGACGAGTGAAGATTGAGCTACGGTGAGGTAGTTTTGATAATTCTATTCGTCACGCTTAGTGTCGTCATGCTTAGTGCCGTCACGTTTAGTGTCGTCATGCTTAGTGCCGTCACGTTTAGTGTCGTTATGCTTAGTGTCGTCATGCTTAGTGTCGTCGTAAAACTGTAACTTGATGAAAGCAAATGGTATCTCGACACAGAGTTTCGGCTGGGCACACTAAACCAAAACTTGCCTTCCCCTCACTTCTGAAATTCTGAGATAATTCTGAACGCAAAAATTTTAAAAATTCATTTTAACACACATAATAACATAGTTTTGTGTTTTATCCCACTACAATTTTCCTCAGTGTGAAATGATATTTGACTAATCAATTTGTAACCATAAATTCATTTCATTCACCTCAAATGATATTGTGTAAAAAATTGAAAATCCATGAGCTTTCGTCAACTTTAACATCCTTTAGATGGAAGATTATGCAGTTAACAATCTTCCATTATACAGTAGCAAGTTTCCATTATCCAGATCATACAGTAAGTTTCAAACGAACCCCAAAAACTATTTTCTACTAGTATGATACAATATTAAAGTGATTTATTTATACCATCTTTTCTTCGCCAATAGCCAAGTCATTGCAAACCGAGCAGAGGGAAAGACGTACATATATCTTCAGAACTGTCCAACCCTCCATAGTGAACGCTTCAGGAGAAGATTTTTATTTATGCAAACTTGGAAGCACAGAAGGAACAGGCAGGGCAACCAGACGTGAAAGGAAGGCAGGAGGCTCTTCAAAGAAACTCCTGTGAAATTATTCATTGCTCAGTACAGAGGGCGAGAGAGACAAAATGATTCTAGTGAATAAATGAGTGACCATCTAGCCACGCTATGTGACGACGGTGATGGCATCAATTCACAGAATGTTCGTACGCGCCAATAGAGTGTCTCCCTGCACGGAATAGCTTTGCAGGGTTTAAACCTGTTGAAACTTTACAAATGAGTAGTATCAATTCGTAATATTAATATTTTTTTTCTACTGAAGCTGTAAATCAAAACTTAGATTCGTTCAACATTCAACATTGAAAGTTCTTAATGTTTTTTTCACTGAAAAGTACAAAAATTAAAATAAGTTAGTTAAAACTTAGATTCGTTTGATATTTAGCACTAATGGTTCTCAGTGTTTATTTCACTGCAAACTTTATTGAAGTTTCACGTCTGTGACTATAAAATGTGTAAAATTCGGATTAGTATTGAATGTATTTTCCAATATCACTGCAAAATTAGAAGTGTGCGTTACAGTTCTTCGATAACTATGAATAAAGACATTGTTATTATGCAAGTAGCAGCATAAAATTTATCACCATTTTTCTTAACCTGTTATATCTTATTTTATGTGTAATTCACAACATACAGGGTGGCAACATAACTTCCTTTTTCAAAGTGCTTTGCTTTAAAAAAAGGTAGTTATATTGTCGCACCCTGTAAAAGTTAGATTAGACCAACTTCAAAATCCGAGCACCTTGGTAAATAATTACGAATATGAACAGCGAACTTCTACAGCCAAGAAATAAATTCTACGTACATGCTTTGTTTAAATAACATTCAAGTCTTTCAGAAGTTTTCTGGGAACACAACGTGCGTGATGCCGGAGCTCCAGGAAACTTGAAGATGTCATCGAGTTTTGAACGAGAGCGCCGCCGCCCACCAAACTTTAACAGAGTTTCCGGCCTTCGAATTCGTTAGATCTGCCCTGGAGGAAGGCAGGTTTGCAGTACAAACACAGGAAAATAAAAGCATCGTTAGGTGGAGGGAATGAAGTGGACCCGAGGAACTGGACCTCACAATAGTTGAGTACTTTCGTTTGATTTCAACTTTACGTTCGTAGAAGTTTGGTTAGTGAGCACAGGAAAAGAATGAAGTTCAAAAATACCAGAATTTGAATTCGAATTTTCCGAATGATGTATAATATGAGAAGTGAGAAGTCAATTGAAAATTTGGATAAGTCAAGTCATTCGCAAATCATTTCGCTAGCAATAGAATAGAATTATTTAAAGTGACTTTCTATACACTTTAACGATGCCGACAAGATGATCATTTAAATTTGCTGATAATTTAAAATTTATTTTAACAATTTTTTTTCATTTAAAAAGAACGCAGCTATTATCTTTCAACTACTTATTAACGTAAAATTTATCTTTGTAGTGTAGCTAAACGAAAAAATGAAACAGTCTCAGCGAGGGAAAAATTTGTTTTAAGAGCCAAAATTTGGTTCAACATCAGTGACGGTCTGCACATCCAGCATGTGCAGACTGCATTCATCACAATGAATATGAGAAAAGCAAGTTTACGAATTGTGTAGAATGAAAACCGAAACAAATTACCATATTTATCAATGATATCCATAGGGTGTTACAGAGACACGTTTGTTTTGATAACTGCGTTCACTTAAACTGCGAGAAAAATTGAAAAAAATGTTGTGGATTGAATGGTCGGGACGTAAACAGCATTGAACAGACGAGCGTAAGATGAGAGACTTTGCAAAGGCGTGAGGGCTGCAAAGTTAGCAAAGGGATGGACTGCCGAGGGAAGACCAAGTCCCTCAAAGTGCTAGTCCGTGTCGTGCTCCTGTGAGGACCAACAGCCCTCGTCGATACTCACTCAGGCTTAGCGGATTAAAACTTGCTCACGGCAGCAGTGCTGCAGACATCGCCCAGTTACTCCTACGTATTTAGCAAGGCGATCTTGGGTGGGTGTTGACGAACTATCACGTTTTATACCAATTATTAACCTCTAAACTGAAATATACTCGTAAATGGAAATTACTCAAGGTACCGGATACGAAATTCGCTTTGAAGAACAAGAGTGCAAGTAAGGGTGTTACATCTAGGGGTGTTATAGGTGTTAGTGAAGATGCACGGCAAGAAGTAGATAGAACATCAGTAGAAACGTGGCCCAAGGAAACTACAATAAATTGCAAAATTTAAATTTTGATGCATCTCTTCATAGTGGCTTGATGAAGTACGACTTAACTGTTTCAACTCGATTAAAATTTCGTGAAATAACTCCAACATAATTAAATTGGGATAAAGAAGCATCTGTGTAGCAAATATGGGCAGATATATGATATATGAAACATAGATTCGGGAGCCTAAAATTACCTCTAAATTTTTGTACATTTACTGTATTTGTTTTGGATTTATTAAAAGTGATAGATATTCAGTTTTCTTAAGTAAATTGACGTAATTTGTGAGAAAAACAGTACACGTAACGGACAGATCCTGCAGGATAATAATTCAATGAAATGTGCTTGCAATGCACAGTAAATTCAGTTGAACTACGAAACTGCAATCGAATTGAGATAATCCTGAAGAAAATACGGCATGGTAACGGAGCATTTGTTGCAAATGCCTCTGTCAGGGAAATAAATTCAAGCTGAAAATTATAGTACTTAGGGCATTGCTTAATCGAAGTCATTCCTTAATTAAGGGTATCGGATGCGTTTTATTTATGGACGCTCCTAAGAGAAGTACAATGAACACCTAATGACAATCAAGCGAAACATGACTGCTGGTATGAAGATGCTCGTATTGACTTGGCAATTTAGTATTTTTAAACTGACAGAAGCAAATAAAACAAAAATTAACTTACGTCCTTTGGACATGACACGCATAACATACTCTCCCTAATTTACTTTGCATTTAGCATATCTACTGTACATATGAAGTAACGAATCGTATGGGCCTTCCCTGCTGTTGGTTTGAGATTTTAAAACAAGGTATGAGTATTTTTTGAGTCCCTTTGTTGTTAAAACGGTTTGGTTCACACTTGACTTTACTCTCCTCTTTTGCTGGCTGTTCTACTTTCATGATGAGCTACTACGTTCGAAGTACTTCCAGTATAAAGTCCAGTGTGAACCATAGCTTTGAAGCTACTGGAATCATTACTTTTAGTCTTCAATCAACTACAAATTTAAGATGTTGCTCATTCGTGATATGAATCGAAAAAATTCTGCGATAAAATTACATAAGGGCTGGTGGTTCATTTCATTGAACTAATCATAACCACAACACACAACAACTTTTGTTATGAAAGCTGCATGTAAACATTCCAACTTATTCGCGTTCTGTGGCAAAATCCCCAAGAAAGTCAAAGACTTCTGGCGCTCTGGCTCGTGCATTTGCTGTGTTTGGGCGCAGCATTTTTGTGCGTCGTTTAAATTCTCTTCAGCCAGCGTCGGCAATGCGAAGATTTTCTTTGCTTTTTCGAGAAAAATGCCAGAACTAAGAAATTTATGGGATATTTTCAGCAAAACGATGCACACTTCCGCTCCATCAACGCTTTCATTTAAGAACTCTAACCTCTGCAATTTTCTGTACGATTATTGACTTTGTGTTTTTAACTAATTGTTCTGTTTTCTATACGTCGAAAAATTATTCTCCAATCAGTACCTTATGAAAAGACAGATAAGACATCAGTCTGAGGAGAAAATTTAATGTTTATGTGGACATTTATGGCGGCATACTAGACGTGCATCAAGTGAAGTATAGCAAAAATACTGCGTTGATAATGACGATCCCAATACTAATTTGATTGGTAATAAACTTTTTTAGACCTTGCTCTTTTCAGTTTTAGAAATTCCATCTCAAACTGTAAACTTTGGCGTTACTTTGTATTACTCGTTGTTCATTTCTACAAACTAATATAAACTTAAGAGCTACAGCCTTACTAACGTAAGAGATAAGGTAAAAATGATTATCATTAGGTTACATAATTTCAACTAGGATACCGGCCAAAACTCCAAGTAACCTTCCTTAGTCCTGACCATTGTTTGTCTGGAGGCACGTGACTTCATTAACGACAGTTGAAAATCCATCCATCACTCGGTCATGGCTAGCGAGGGAGCCTCTTTTGAGAGCAACACAAGTTCAGGGCAGAAGCTCAGTAACAAACAAGCCAGGAGCGGATGCATGCGTAGAGTAAACTAGAAGGGCTATTCTTTAAAGATGACTTGGTGAAAATGAGTTGATTCCCTTCCAACTAAATGATAGTGCGAACACGATGTTTGGTAGGCTGGTTTTCTTATCCAGAGATAGTGAAGAAACCTAAACACAAAGTCCAATTTACATTATAACTTACGCCCACATTGTTACTGAATCGACTTTTGCTACGTTTGTGCTGCTTTGATGACTTCTCCTGGCTTAAACTCGCCCACTGCAACCCCTACTTCAAAGCCAAATTGAATACTAGTAACGCAGAGCGTAAGTAGCAACAGTTAGGCGTGGAAACTAAATACTTAATAGAATAAGTACGTGAACGACCGCAACACGAGGCACAGTGTGAAAGCTGCCTCCGAACACGCGGGGTCGTGCCCAGAAGTAACCTCGGTTTCCGAGGGTGTAAATTGGGTGCACAAACAAAGTTTCAGGTGTCAGTTCATAGAGCGGAAGTAGGAAAGTGTTAGTCGCATTACTGGTTCGGGTTGCGGCAGGGACCTCGAGTAATGGTTTGTGTCTCTCTCAACGAGCTGGAGATCGACCCTCTCTTCCCCACGACAGCATCACTTACCCTCTAATTTGCTGGTCCCTCACCTGTGTTCCTTAGCCGAGCATCGCCTGCATCGTGCACTGCTGATGCAAACTTCAATTTGTCATTATTTTTACGCTCGATATTAAATAAATGTGTTAGAGGCAACACTGATGTTCATTTTCCCAATGAACATCGTGGGAAAACAGGCAATTACAATATTAAGAGCATATTTTGAAGTCAAATTTAATATTCGATTATAATATTCAAACTGAGCTTCAAATGTGTTTAGGTAAATAAATAATTGTCAGACATTTGTAGCTCATTACAAGACAATCAGTAAATGATTTGAAGAGGTAAGGAATTCTTTCAGCTTTTTGAGAAAGGAGGTAAATTTAGCGTTATAATTTAAATCGAGCTTTTTTAGTTTGATTTTTAAGTTATTGTAAGTCATCGATTTTTAATTCTTCATTTATTCAATTTTAAATCGGCGAGCATTTGCCCAATGTAATTCTCCCCAACTAAATAGAGCCTTCAATAAATGTATTCTAAAGCCGACGCAGAACAAGCAAACCACGCTCTCATACAACTTGATAAGTTTTAGTTATTGCTTATGAGTATAAATTACTTTCTGATGCACTATTTACCTTTGTATCATTAGTGTGACTTACTTATGTATTGCATTTGTTTTCTTTCTATTTATGTGTTACTTATGTTTGTGTTACTAATACTTGCCATGTTACTTTCATTGTTAACTACGTGTATTGCTATCGTAGGATCGTCCCTAATCAGAAATTGTTGCAGATGACTACTAAGAATCCTGTCATTGAATCCATGACCGACTTTAACTCCCCAAGTGTTGCTTATATGGAATTTACTGATTGGTGAACATGATTTACACGATTGTGAGTGTAAAGACTCAGATACGCCAATACCAAACTTGACCTTCCGATTTAAATGCTCATAATTCATAATGGAGATGCCCTACATCTTTAATGTGCATCCTTGGGGATGCTTCCACCTTGTAGAATTCAATGCTTGCATGATAAAACATTTAACTCTTTTCTACACATTGCTACGATAAGAAATATTCGTTAATGGTAGTCGCATCGCTGTGGTTTTAGTCAGTTGTTGTGTCTTAAAATCAGCGCTCGGCTGTCACCATATTTCTTTCGTACATCGTTGCTTCTGTTTGCAGAATCACCGAGTAATTAAAACTTGAGCATGAACTAAAAATAGCAACAATCGAAATAAATACAGTGAAGCAGAAGAAATGTAGCCTTGTATCGATCAACGCGAAAGTTTCAAGCCTAGACTGGCTATTTTTACCATTGGAAGTTAACTTAGAGTGCAACAGTCAGTCATTTAATGCTGTAATTCATTGAGATGACAGAAAAAACTGTTGAAATAGTGGGAGGGTTAATCAATTGTTCTGATCATCACAAGTTGCTTTGCATCTATTAACAGATATTTTTACTTCATAATTTTGAACTGCTGTAACATCATTTTTTCATTTGAATCAATTTAATTTGCTTACAGATACCAGTTCATACTTTGAATAATAAATCGCTTTTTTCGGTTATATATCTGAATTGTTTCGTAATCTTTTTTGGTCGTCAATAAACAAATTGTCCCTTTCCTGAAACACCAATGAAAGACTAACCTATTATTAAGCGGATTAACTATTTCTGTTCAATGATAAAAAGACAACTTGTTTTATCGTCCTCATCACCACTTCCGAATTCCTTCGTTTAGATCGTTAAATGAACTGAATTAAATTCATGACTGTATAAGCAAACACAGGAATATCTTAAATAAAAGAAACATCACTGTTCTCACCAGAAAAGACACTCGTCAGAGACAACTGATATCGCAATGTGATCACTCAGCTGCCTCCCTGTCAGTTGGACGTCACAGTTTAGGACTTGGAGAGACTCTGCGAGACAGATTACGGCAGCTTCTTCTCTGCACCTCGAGACATTGAGGTTGCCTAATGAACTGCACCCAGGGTGCAGAGTTCTGCACGCAGTGTGCAGAGTTCAGTAGACAGTGTGCAGAGTTCAGTACACAGTGTGTAGAGTTCAGTATGTAGTGTACAGAATTCAGTACACAGTATGTAGAGTTCAGTACGCAGTGTGTAGAGTTTAGCACGCAGTGTGTAGAGTTCACTTGTGTACACAGACCTACACACACAAACAGAATGCAGAGTGTAACTTGTATACACAGGCCTACACAGTCACACAGCGAGCTGAGTATAACTTGTGTACACAGACCTCCACACAGAGAGCTGAGTATAACTTGTGTACACAGACCTCCACGCAGAGGGCTGAGTATAACTTGTGTACACAGACCTCCACACAGAGGGCTGAGTATAACTTGTGTACACAGACCTCCACACAGAGGGCTGAGTATAACTTGTGTACACAGACCTCCACACAGAGGGCTGAGTATAACTTGTGTACACAGACCTCCACACAGAGGGCTGAGTATAACTTGTGTACACAGACCTCCACACAGAAGGCTGAGTGTAACGTGGTGAATGATGGAGGAGGGACAAGGTCTCACAATCATACGTATAGCCTCACCGTGTCCCCAAACTCCCTCTGATGAGCCATCCAACCGTCGTGTGTTGTTTGTATTGCGCTTCGCAATGCTAAGTTGCCATGGTCTCAAGTGATGGACTAAACGTTTCTGGATGTCTCCCTCACATTTTCATAGATGTGTCATGTTTTATGACGTTAAAACATAAGGATTATTTTTATTTCCCCTCTTGCTGTTTAAAGAATGATTAGCGCTCCATAATATTTTCAATGGGCGGTATTATGCTCAAAAAAAGTTCAAGTTTAGATCTTCAAAAGTTTAGATTGTTGATTTGTTATTTAATATTGTACAATGTTTATTTCTTCACAGTTTAATGATCCTAAACAAATAATAGAGCTTAATTTAGTAGGCTTATGCAGATTTCCAAGAAATTTCCCTCGTTCCATAGAAAGAAGAACCAGAAGCACACTAATGACCTAATATTATAAAAGATACAAAGCAGGAAAATTTTCGTAACCTTTTCTTTATAATAAAAAAACTTTCCTGGATCTGTCTGATACGAGCTGTATGATATACAGATATAAACAATAGGATAAATTTCATTCAAGAACTCTGATTTGAAACTTGAAAATGAAGAAATAAACGTTAAATAAACTCCAAAAATCTAATGTGTTTGTATTTACACAGATCCTATGTGCTTCTCTTTTAGAATCTATTATTTCTTTCAAGTAAGGAGACTTTCTTTATCTTCGCAGCGAAATCAGAGCACAAGAAGCAATGACTTGTGGAGTTCTACTTACAGATGCAAAACCTCTTATCCTCGAGTATCAGATTATAGTTATTCGGCTTCTTTCTTCCACTTATGTCTCCCTTGCAGAGCCTCAAGCAGACAAGAAAAGTTTGTTGAAGAAGCGTCACTCTTGTGTTTGCATATCACACGCTTGTCACGCAGGCCTGGCTGTAACCCTGGCATCTCCTTGTTATCTTTCCGTCCTCATGCCAAGCTCATGCGTTCCTCCTCATAAATGCGCCTCATGCCAAGCTCATGCGTTCCTCCTCATAAATGCGCCTCATGCCAAGCTTATGCATCCCTTATAAATGCATGCAAACATTAACTTTCAACGCAAGGTTCTGTAAAAATTACGCATGAATTATTGACGCATTCCACAATTGGAACATCACGTTCTCATTCGGATTTATAAAGAAAAGGACTACGTTCTACAGAGAACTAAACTACGCTATTTTGAAGTGGACTCTGCTATTTCATTTTAAATATGCACACCCTCGTACGGTGTCGTCTTTAAATATTGAGTAGAAGTTCACAGCGAGAGGAAATTCATAAGGAACGCTCTCTAAAGCTCCCTCTGTCAGTTCGCATGGCAGGTAGAGATTAAGTCGTAGCTTTTGCTCGTGTAAACAAAAACTCCACAGGAGCTTCCACTCTGACAACCTCTTCTCATGATTGATACCGAAAAATCTTTGTGAAATTCCCTCCAATGTCCCCAACGACGTCGCTTTCAGGCCTGCTTTCAGTGAAGAGGTAAAACAAAATATAAACATTGGAGACAGTTTAGTGCTTTCACGGAGCTCAAATCAGTTGGGTGCCAGCTCTGTGTTCAGCAAAAATTGTTATCCTTGGAACAATTTCAATGTTTTACTAATATTGAATCTGAAAATGTGAACTAAATTAGAGTTTCATTTAGATATGTCTCATAATAACACAATATATCATATTTTTTAAAATAGAAATCTAGTTTTGCTCCTTTTGTAGAAATGTATTTAGCAAAATAGCTCCTAGATGAATACAATTAATTTAAAATTTACGTCTTTGTTCAAGATAATTCAAAGGCGCCGAGAATTTTTCCTACACTGTAGCTATTAACACAGTATTGAATTCAAAATCAACCCAAAGAAATTATAATTCCGAGGTTCATTTTACACCGCGTGTACTCAGTGGGTCGATAAACTATTAAACACCATTTAAAATAAATGTCTTCAAAACCTACACAAGCTCAGGTTTCGAAGTTTCTAGATTAGCATGGAGTAATAAAGTCTCCAATTGAGTTATAAATTCTCCAACTGAGTAATGATTTCTCCAACTGAGTAATGAATTCTCCGGCTGGATAATAAATTCTCCAATTGGGTAATGAATTCTCCAATTAGGTATTGAATTGTCCAACTGGGTAATGAATTCTCCAATTAGGTAATGAATTCTCCAATTGGGTAATGAATTCTCCACCTGGGTAATGAACTCTCCACCTAGGTAATGAATTCTCCAACTGGGTAATGAATTCTCCAATTAGGTAATGAATTCTCCGCCTGGGTAATGAATTCTCTAAATGGGTAATGAATTCTCCACCTGGGTAATGAATTCTCCACCTGGCTAATGAATTCTCCGCTTAGGTAATGAATTCTCCAACTGGGTAATGAATTCTCAAACTGGGTAATGAATTCTCCAACTGGGTAATGAATTCTCCAACTGGGTAATGAATTCTCCACCTAGGTAATGAATGAACTCGCCCGTAACTCAGCGAACATATCAGTCCCCGATGTCCGTATGAGCGCCTGATGTATATGAGAACTCGCCGTCATAGAGATCCCACTTGACACGCTGTGTTCCCTCAGCGTGTCACTCTAAAAATACGCTCCTGTCGGCATACATCAAGGAAGCTGAAAAAATTCACACGCGTGTGTTCTCTTCTCACTTTCAGGAATTCTTGCCCTTGAGAATGAAGGGAAATTCAATCCAATCAGCCAATTTAGCAATGAAATTTCTACTATTGTAGTCTCATGTATAAAAGAAATCAAATTCAATCCAATCAGCCAATTTAGCAAAGTAATTTTCACTATTGTAGTTGTACGTATGAATAAAATCAAATTCAATTCAGACAAATTTAATTCCGATTGAACAGTTTTATACCAGATGTTTAATTTCATACAATTACTTATTCAATTGCCTGTTAGACTGTAACCAAATGTTGTAATTTTCAAAATTAAATGTTTTCCGACCTGATGTGTGTAACGAGGAACATGACGGAAACAATGAGATTGTTGGAGGTTATTGGGTTCTTTTTAACCCAATAATTTAACACGCAAGCGAGAGACCTAATATGTCCGTCTCAAATGCATGCACGAAGCTGTTTGCATTAATAAGTGCGTTTAAAACTTTACAAAAAGAATGTTGACGAATGATTTATATAGAAATGATTTTCATCTGTCATTATCTAGTCTTACTTGAGTATTGATAAACTCGTGAATTGAAGGAAAAGTTATTAGTCCAGATGCATAAATAAAATAAGACTTTTTTTAAGGCACACAAAACAATAAGCTAAGCAATTTCATTGAAGTCATCTTATCATGATCTTCACTTTAAAAGTCGTATAGCAATAAACCAGACTATTTCATCAACTCAACTTTGAAATAATCCCTCATTTTAAGAGGCACAGAGCAAGAAACCAAATAATTTCATCAACTCAACTGCGTAATAATCCCTCATTTTAAGAGGCACAGAGCAAGAAACCAAACAATTTCATCAACTCAACTGTGTAATAATCCCTCATTTTAAGAGGCACAGAGCAAGAAATCAAACAATTTCATCAACTCAACTGTGTAATAATCCCTCATTTTAAGAGGCACAGAGCAAGAAACCAAACAATTTCATCAACTCAACTGTGTAATAATCCCTCATTTTAAGAGGCACAGAGCAAGAAACCAAACAATTTCATCAACTCAACTGTGTAATAATCCCTCATTTTAAGAGGCACAGAGCAAGAAACCAAACAATTTCATCAACTCAACTGTGTAGTAATCCCTCATTTTAAGAGGCACAGAGCAAGAAACCAAACAATTTCATCAACTCAACTGTGTAATAATCCCTCATTTTAAGAGGCACAGAAAAAGAAACAAATTCATTTAAGCAACATAGCGACGCAGGCAGCGCTGATGCAGAGCGAGGGACAGGCAAGAGACATCTGCGGTCTCTGCTCCGACCTCCGCTTTGCATATCGGATGAGATCATTCCGGAGTCGCAAATCGTCGACGACCGACGGAACGATCCACTAAATCTCCTCAATTCAGACTGGTCGACTTTATAAAAATACTTCCGAAAAAAGAAGAGGGTGAGCGAGTTTTGTTCCGGAAGTAAAGGGCAGAAACGTACGGAGAAAAGGAAGTGGTGGTTGCAATAAATACACAGTAGGTAATGCTGTTACTTAGTTTCTAGTTAAGTGAGTAGTGAAACAGATAAATAAACTTGATTTTGAAATATATACATGTATATATATATATATATATATATATATATATATATATATATATATATATATATATATATATATATATATATATATATATATATATATATATATAAAAGTCACTCAGAATCTCGAATCTCGAAGAGCTCGACACTGCAGTGACACGGTCGATTTTTGCAGCACTTGACGCAGCCCTCGAGCTGCTGTGCTCCTCTCAATTACTGGACACTAATTAATTCTCAATTAATCGCGAGTCTTAAGCTTATGCAAATGAAGAAATAGGATGCACTTATTAACGTGGCTTCATTGATGGTTAATTATACACAACTAGTCTTCGCGCGGGTTCACGCTGATTGAAATTTTATGCTTATCATTGAACGGTAATCAGGATGATCTTCGAGCTGCAAAATCGGAAAGGGAGTGTGCGAAAAATGATGTATTGTAAATGTGATGACTAATGCAATCAAAGTAAATTTATTCGTGTGTAGAATATCATAGGCTTTACGTGAGCATTACTCACTGTACAGGACTAAGTCTTGTGGTAGACCTGTAATATTCTAATGAACTTAATTTTACATAATGAAAGTAGTGCGCACATGCAATATAATTGAAAATGTGTTTGAACGGCATTGAGTATTAAACCCAAGTTATTAACACCTACGAAATGATATACCGTCAAGACAAAGTCACGATATTTTACTGCCACACTGAAGAGTTACAGCTTATGAGCTTGTAACATGAAATAATATTGCTGGATAGGAGTGCTAGAAATAGAATAACCGACTCACATTTACGGAAAGGCTTCTATTCGCACACCCTAGTTAGCCCAGGCCTAGTCAATACTACATTTACCACACTAGTGGCAGCATTCAATACCTTATTTATGTTATATGATCATATCAAGGCACTTGTTTCTTATTTGAAGCAACCCATAGAAAGGTGACTTGTTCGAGAAATAAATGGAAAATAAACGAATAAACTTCAAAGAAATGGTGGAGTCTGGGGCTGGGTGGGGATACAATATCAGTCCTGCATGTTCCGTTAAAGTCAAATTGGAGAAAAGTGTGAAATCAATTTAACAAAAATAGATACTCTTGTTAGTCATTTCTTGAAACTTTGTTCCAGTAACACAAGTCGTTTTAAATAGCAATAATCACGGCCACAGTTTAAGAATAATCCATTTTTTTCCAGTTAATACACGACTCTTCAAACCGCTTTCAAAGTTTTCATGTGTGTAACTAAAACCACATTCAAAAGAGCCTTAATTTTGAAGCTTGAGGTACTCACAAGTGGGCTGTAGAAAGCTGACGAGTCAACACCAATTGAAGGGTACGGGCTCTGTTCAGATGAGGGGTACGTGGACCCGTACACGGCCCCGGAGGCGCCCAGGCCGGACCCCAGTCTGGAGTAGGACCCTAGGGCCAGTCTGTCGTATTGACAGGAGCAGATGGGCTGCCCGGACCCCGGATCCGTCATAATAGTTCGACCACCCTCGCAGCATCCTCCTCCGCTGCTGGCAGTCGTGCCCCCGCTCGCCTGACTCACAAGCAACTGCAAGCATGGATCAGCTTAGAAAATACTCCTGGATGAGCAGTGAAAATGACATAGATGAGCATAGAAAATACACGTGAATGGACTTTTAAAATAACATGGATTAACCTAGAAAATACACGTGGATGAGCAGTGAAAATGACATTGATGAGCATAGAAACTACACGTGAATAAGCTTTGAAAATAACATAGATGAGCATAGAAAATCCATGTGGATGAGCAGTAAAAATAACATGGATGAGAATAATAAATACATGTGGATGAGCTTTTAAAATAACATGGATGAGCATAGTTGATACACGTGGATTAGCATTAAAGATAAACATGAATGAAAATGAATGATAAACATCGATGAGCCTTAAACATAAGCATGGATGCGTATTAAATGTTAACATGAATGAAAATTAAAGATAAACATCGATGAACATTAAAGATAAACAAGGCGAAGTATAGAAGATAAACATTAATGACGATTAAAGGCATAAAACAAAGGTAATATTTTCTCGATAAACTCTCATTTGTGCCCAGTGATTTATTGTGATTATTTTTCCGTATTACCTGCGCCAACAAATTGCAAACAATTAAGTGCAACTTTTATCATAATTTCAATTATTTATTCCGTATAAGTATACTCTCCATTGTACATTCCATTATTCCCATTCATATATTTGTACCATAGATTCTACCAATACAGCATGTTACCTCCTAATTATAACAGTGTGTTACCTCCTAACTATAACAACTAATACAGAAACAGTATCGATGTCTACGGCAGGCTTTAGGCACTCCATGGTACCAGGTAGCTCCACGAAAGGAGAAGTAGAAATTGCAGATGATTTTGAACTTAATAGACAAATCTGTATCAACAATACAAGTATGAAACGCTTATTTTAACTGTCTTTTTGTCTCCTTATTTCATAATTCTTCAAAGTTCTGCTTCGTAGATTATTCATTTATAAGAATATGAGTTCACTTCCACGAGAGAAATTCATGCAAAAATTACTAAAATATTACTGCTAGAAATTTGGCGATAGCAGAAAACTGTATTGTAGGATGCGTAAGTAACGAGTGAATTAAGAATATTTCTAAATTACGATGTTTTTCTGAATTATTTGTAGACCATAGCACCTAATCACCGTTATAATAACGTAAATCGTGGATAAATTGTACATAAATGTTTTAGGCGTTAGGTTAATTTGAAATAGTTTATTTTAAGACTAGAAAATAGGGACGAAAAAATATTAGTAAAATGAGATGGTCCTGTTTGTTTAATAACTTATCCAGGAAATTTGGAACATTTTTCGGCCCCAATAAATCATTAGCAATAAATCGAAAGTACCACAGGTTTCCTCGCATTAAAATATAATATTTGTCTTTATAAAATCAGTGGCAATAAATAGCAGTGAGTTTTACGATATTTATCATATAGTATAATATTTTTGTGGATTTCGGTACCATGGATAGCGAATTTTTAGCTGATGGCGTCTTCGCCTTTGTGGTACGGAGTGCATATATATGTACATATATATATATATATATATATATATATATATATATATATATATATATATATATATATATATATATATATATATATATATTTATATATATATATTCGTAAATGAATCCGCCTTAATAAGTAATAATTATGTTCATACTCTGTTAACGCGTCAAAATAAGAACTCAAACAACACGTAAATAGCGTTGAAACCTTATCGTTGAATTCAACATCTAAAAGGAACTATTTTGTAGGCAATGTAAGCATTCAGAGCTGAAGCGCACACACGGTGCAGTTTTCACAGCCACAGTAGAGCAAAAAAAAGAGAGATCGTCAACTCGAGCAGGTACACGCAAACTGAGAAAGTAGGCGATATTAAATGCTTTGATGCATCAGAGTAACGTTATGAACACTGGTGAATTATGGAAATTATGACATCAAACCTAAGAATTAAGAGAGTGATGGACGTCCATGTAATTACTGAAGTATGGCCTTCGTAATGAAGGAAATGCAATCTGCAATAAAGTTATGCAGTATGTAATAATATTACATAATACAATAACAGTGTGTAATAGGAACGGTGTGAATGTGTGAATTTAAATATTGCATTTCAATTCGTTGTATTATTATGGTTGCAGCTCATGCACAGAAGTAGGCTACGCATGAAGCAAAAAACTTGTAACTCATCAAAAATTAAAAATAATATAAAACCTCAAGTACGTCACCCAAAATTAATAAGAACATATGCTAAATAAAACGAGTAGTGCCAGTTACCAGCCTGCAAATAATCTTTATTGTAAATTTTTTATTAAAGGTAAAATGTTCTTTTGATTTTCATATTGAACTAAAGTGATAAGCCCCGACCGCTGCAACAGTCGTGCCATGTTTTGAAGGACAAAATTTGCATGGTGCCTCCTGCAGTCGGCTGAGCTCAGAGCTGCTCCAAAGGTCATCAGTACGAAGTATTGCAAAGGAATGTATTCTTAATTAATATGTCTACATATTTAGGGTCATACAGCTAATGAAAATTCGGGCATTCATCCTCGAGGGATACTGCGCTTATAATAGAAAGCGTGTTATAGATTCTAAGTGCGTGTAATAAAGAGTGCATAATCAATTTTAAGTGTGTAAAATCAGTGCATGCTATAAGTTTCAAGTCAGCATAGTAAATTTGTGTTGTATGTTCCAAGTGTGTAAAATGAGTGCGTATTATAAGTTTTAATTGTGTATGTTAAGACCTAGAATAAATTGTGCTAGATGTGTTCATTTGGATGAGTTATCAGTTCACGTTTAGTGATTTTAGCTCATTTATATTTAGTGTAAAAACTTGCGTGAGTTTATATGTAATGAATGAGCTAGAAATTACATAAAAAGGCCAGCTTTTGTTTTTATTTAAAGAGATCCCAATTTCGAAGCCTTTACGACTTTAGTAATTTGCCAACCGTGTAATTTCAAGGCCAACGGCACTCTTCAGAATATGACAAACCTTTTTAAAACATAACAGAACTCTCAGCTAAAATTAAAAGACACTCGTATTCAATCTCAAGCCTTACAGCCCAATACCTTACGGCTGTTATTACCATGACCTACAGTCGATTTTGCACTTACTGCACGACAGTGCTAAGGTCATAACCCAAGTGAGCGTGCTAACAGTAACTATGATACGGCACGGAGACAAGGATTCAGCTGTAGCAAAATTAAAGGACATTGAGCAGAAATATGCGACAAGCTCGTCGAGTGTGTGGCTGTGGTGGTAATGAGAACAGCGACTGCAATAAAAGCCTCTAATGTAGTCCTGCACGCAACCCGTGTCACCCTCCAGCTGGTGTCGCCTGCTTTTTATCTAAATTGATTGTCCACGTAAGATTTTTTACATACGTTCTTTGACTTATAGGTGTCATTCTCAGTTGGTTCATTTACAGAGCAATGAAGCATTTTATTTTTACTGTTTCAAGAGTTGCAGTGTATATTTTTTTATTCGTGGTAACAGAAAACGTGCCTAAAACAGAAGAAATGAACTTCGAGTATCATTTCAATCTAATCTACATCCTGTTGATTATTGCATACTGTTTGTAAATGAGTGAAGGACTTCAACGATACGCATACTTAACGCCCTAGGAGAGAATACCTTCTATGCAGAAATGATCTAGAATGGGCATCGCCGTTAAAATTGGACATTGGCTGCTAAAATTGGACATTGGCTGTTAAAATTTAACATCAGCTGTTAAAATTGGACATCAGCTGTTAAAATTGGACATCAGCTGTTAAAATTAAACATCAGCTGTTAAAATTGAACATTGGCTTTTAAAATTGAACATCAGCTGTTAAAATTGGACATGCTGTTAAAATTGAACATCAGCTGTTAAAATTGGACATCAGCTGTTAAAATTGGACATTGGCTGTTAAAATTGGACATCGCCTGGACATCAGTTAACACGTTGACTCCGAAGTGGTACTTATGTTAGGTTAGGTTCCGTAATTTTTTCAGATCCTTCTAGTGACTATGCGTACAAAGTTAAGTTTTACACCAATCAGGCAATCGGAGGCAACGTGTTAAGCTAGTAAAGTCAGTAAGACTCAGCACCAGAGCGGGGACCCGGACCTCTATATTCAGCAACTCTATTTCCCTGGGGACGCGTTACGAGGCGCCATGCAGCCACTGCATGTTGGTAGCTTGAGGAGCTCGTCTTCGAAAATTAAATGTGAGGTTATTTATTTACGACTAGGAAAATATAAAACATCTCTTATGAAAAAGACTGAGGGACAAATTATTGATTACCTGGCAAAAACGTAAATAAGGTTTTCTTAATTTTCCATTTAATATGAGATATATGGAAATTTTACAAGAATTCATACAGCTGTCTGATAAATAACCATTTTTATCATATAGTATTTTATTTTATGTTTTGAAAAATGTAGCATGGACGAATTACATTTTGTTCAGAGTAACTACAGGCGAACTTTAACCAAAACTGTAAGTTTGCACCGGGGTCCCAAACTTTTCGTTTTAATTTTAACTCTTTTATTTTTATATCATACTTTATATAATTTATTTCGTAGCAAATCAATTCAATAGTAACATGGATTCAAGCATATTCACTCAGGAAAAATTTAATCGTCGAATAATATTCACCTTACTAACAATTCTGACCCTTTTTATTATTTGGAGCCTCGTACACAAGCTGCACAGCATATCCACATGGAAATATCATACTACCTAGAAAACTTAACAACAGCACAATATCCAAGAGAAACACCTCCATGTTTCTGACGATGGTATAAGTGAAGCTAGGTAGGATTAACAAGGGCATCACTGGACGTGTGCTCGGCGGATGCACTGTATGAGCGGCGCTATCTGAGTAGCGTGAGATGAGCGACGCTACTTAGCATGATAAGGCGCTATTAGCGCACGGAAGTGGCAGTAGCAGCACCTGCCCTCCTTGCTTCAATTGTCCTGCCGTGCACATGCGTGTGAAATGATGCCTTCGACATAACATCGCTGCATTCCTCACCTTCGTGGGTGATCACCTCAATGGAAACTTGTGGGTGAAGCAATAGATGACTTGATGATCGTCCTGTGATGAGGCAAAACCTTTGAGTTCGAGTTTGATTGTAAGATGTCATCACTACAATCACATCTTACGATCCAATTTGAATTCAAAGGTCGCACGTGACTCATCCAGTCGTCAGTTATTTCATTCATTGAAATCTATTAAATTTATTTGAAATTAGAATGATGTGTAATAAAAATAAGTTCGCAATACTAATAAGTAACAAGGTTCTTGTAGGTACTCAGAATATAGGCAGGTAGTTATAGGCTGGTACCTGTAGGTTATATACCTTGAACATGACAAAAGACTTGTAAGACTCATCATTTTTGTAAGAGCCCTTTGACTTATTTATTTTAGGACTCAACAACAATAATCTTAGATCCACAATCATTCGTTCTAGACAATAACAACAATTGAAAAAAATATCGTTGACTATTTTTCCTTTTGTTTAATGTATTTATTATCAGCTATTATCTACATTACTGTGGCTAAAGTATTTCAAATACTATGAATAATAGGTAGTATCAAATGTACATTCTTACTGTTATTGTTTGAAAAAAAACATGTATGCATGTACTGTTGTTATTCAGGTGAAGTGTGGAGGTATCGCGGGCGTGACAGGAACATCAGTAAAGCTGCTAGCAAACAGGTACCAACGGAAATATGGGTAATAAAATTCACAACGGATGTCAAAGTGGTAATTAAGATTATGTAACGCATATCAAGGTGTAAATGAATAACTAACGGATGTTAAAACGTGAATAAAATATATTAAACGGATTTCAACATGTGAATAATGAATATTTAACGGGTATGAAAATGTGAATAATGAATATTTAACGGCTGTCAAAATGTGAATAATAGATATGTAAGGGACCCTGCTTTCCATATTGTGTGTTTGTTTTTAAGTGACATATGGTCTGCGATGCTAGAGGACAGAAGCTAATATCAGGGAATTTGAAATAAACTTGAAAATTAAATTAATTCGTATTGAACATTAATTATACCACCGGAATCACTTGCCTGGTGTCAGTGTTGCAGTTATAATAAAAAATATTTAACTAATATTTGATAATATTTTCAATGACATCATTTACATCAGTTATTATGTTCACAAAACATGTACAATAGATTTCACAGAAGTAAAATTAGGGAGCGTTTTCTGAATGAGAAAGTGATGAAGGAGATATATAGGTGACCATGCTATGAATAGTGATGGAAAGCCGGCCATTGGTTGAACTTACTAAAGGTGACCAAGTGATCAAATTTTGTGACCAAATGATCAACTTTTGTGACTAAGTGATCAATTTTTGTGACAAAGTGATCAACTTTTGTGACCAAGAGATCAACTTTTTTGACAAAGTGATTAACTTTTGAGACTAAATGATCAAATTTTATAACGAAACAATTAACAAAAACATGATCACCGTTCTCAACGTCAGTGACTGATCAACTTTTGTGACCAAATGGTCAACTAACTAGGCTGTTGATCATGGTATTGGACATTCAAATGATCTCATGAGTGATTGATTCTTTGTGTGATGATTAATAGTTCACTGGAAAATTGTGATCAGATTGTGTAATTAATCATTCTTAATTTTCTCGTCGTGTAAATTTCAGGAGAACGATTTCAAAATAGTAATGAATTAAAATTACACAATAATCGATCTCATTTCATAAAATCTTGGAAATTTAAGCTCTTCATTTTTCACAGAATTTAAATCCAATTCAATTGTTTCTAAAAAGTTGAAATCATTTTCTGTTTTTCGAATAAATTATGTGGTGTGTTCCTTGGAAATGTGAGATGTTTGTTCTTTACAAACCAAGAGTATGATGAATTCATCACAGTTGCATAACTGAAAACAAAATTACTGTCACGGACCCAGTATGTGTGTGGTGACTTCGTGGGTGGATAACATTTTGAAATAAAGCTCATGCTCACTGATGCATCACTGTGTGTAGAATTTATTTACTACAACAATTTAGATTAACTTACTTGTGTGTCTTATATTCTATGGTAAATATTCATTCTATTCTATGGTAAAATTTCATATTGCAGTGCATGAAAATAATGCATTCCCAGATAAAATAATACCAGAAAGCATCGATCAAAAGGACTCAGCAATGGAAATAAAACTGGATGAGACGTTGGCCTAATTATATCACTTAAATAATCCTAATTTTAATTCTCAATTCATAGAACAAAAATGAAAAACATTGTCAAATGTTTTCCAATTTTCATTCAAATGACGATGAATATCGTCAATTTTTAATCCGAAATTTATTTATTTAGCCATTATATGTAGAAAAAGTTAATTAAAGTCAACACACGCCTCTTGATACGATCATTTTGTGATGGAGTTTCAGTTTGCATTCTAAATAATGTACCTTAAAGTTCTACTTTAAGTAATGTATGCTGAGTAATCTACCTTAAATAACGTGCGCTAAATAATGCACGCTGAATAATCTACCTTACACAAAGCACGCTAAATAATGTCCTCTAAATAATCTACCTTAATATAATAATACAGCTTGGGACTTGGGTTGCAACCCAAGAATGGCCCAAATGGCTCATTTCTATGGCCTTATTCTATTCATTTCTAAATTATACTCCTCAAATAACTCAGTTGAGCCATGCTCATGTTCCACAATAGAGCATGTGTGACTGAAATGCAATCTATTTATTATGAGGCAATCCATTAATAGAATGAGAAAAACCCTCAGCACTTTTTTTGACGATTATTCACACTTAAAAACAAATCTTAATTGTTTTGTACGGGAGTCATAATTATGGTGGTCTCGAGAACCACAATTATTGTCATATGTGTTCATTAATTGTATACAATTATTGTCAAATGTGTTCAGTAAATGTACACAGTTATTGTCAAATGTGTTCACTAATTGTACGTAATTATTGTCAAATGTGTTCAGTAAATGTACACAATTATTGCAAAATTTGTTTCAAAAGTTAACACTGTTATTGTCAAATGTGTTCAGTAAGTGAATACAATTATTTTCGAATTTTTTCAGCAAGGGAACACTCTTATTTTCAAATGTGTTCACGTGAACACTATTATTGAGTGTTCAGCAAGTGGACACAATTTATGTAAAATGTATTCAGCATACGAGCATGAGTAAGACTTGCTTTGCATGAGACAAACTTTTGCATGCGCAGTAAATGCTCGTCTCTAATTTCACATCAACAGCGTAGATATTTTTATCGTACGATATCAGTCACTATAAATGGTCAGCTGCAAAATATGCGCTCCATCAACTTATATATATATATATAAATATATATATATATATATATATATATATATATATATATATATATATATATATATATATATATATATATATATATATATATATATATATATGCGCTCCATCAACTTATTTCACTAGCTGTTTCACAGATCAAATCCTACTTGTGTACTCAACATTCATGACTGCCTATTTGCTGGTGCTCACATACTGTGATAATAATACTCATGGTGCTGACATACTGTGATAATGATACTCATGGTGCTCACATACTGTGATAAAAATACTCTTACTCAATTAGTCAAATTACTCTTATTTTAATTAAGAATTTAATGACACCAGTTATACAACTGATAAACCATATCTGGATCGTGAAATTGTATTCATTTAAAAACACGTGTATTTCATACACGAAATTAACACTACAAATCCATAAAAACAGATTTCAGTGAGTGCATACATGAATTTGTGCCAGGTTTTAGAAGCGCTTGAATGTAGGAGTCTTCAAATGTCATACTGATGTGTACGTTCAGTGGCTGATGGACTATGATAGCGTATCCGCCATATGCTTCCTCATATTTCTCATCAAATTTTAAACATAGCTACAACTGTTAATGCCGTTCTTCATGCTACGTGTTCATTCATTATAAAAATTGTTAAAATGTGCCTTGATTTCCATTCGTTAGCACTTTGATAATTCAAATTTTCTCATGTTTCCAGCAAGAAAATGAGGTGATGATTCCATGATTTAGGGAAAGCAGTCTCCAGAGACCTGGAAAGTCACTTAGGATTTCTAATCCTCCACGAGAACGATAAAAGTTTCATCTGATAGCTGCGCCCTGTGCCTCCATTTATGATGGAGCTAATAAGTCCAAAGCTCCTCCTTATGATAGACTCTTCGTAGGCTCGGGGGCGGAGAAAAATATTGAATATTGATTGATGATGAGAGCCGGGTGCGTCTTTGCATATAAAACGAGGGCATTTTTTAGGGACCCTCATATTTGATGGAGGCACAATAAGAAGAGGGAATAGCTCCACTGTACCTGAGACGCAGGACTGGGGTACGGGTATCCGAACTGTGTGTATGCCGACATGCTCAGGGGCGATGGTGGCTCCATATACCAGATTCACGGACCAGCAGCCTAACAAGGGCCAACGTCAAAGGATATTTCACCACCCAATCTTAGTCACCTCATGTGCTGAGCAACAAAATGTTTACTTTTACGGAACACACGCGAACAACAGTTTGTGCTCTGACAACCGCAACAAAGCGACGACGTACGTACGACACTGCACTCGAAAGCGACCACTGGGCACAACTGGACTCTGGTGCTCGTGTCTTACACACCGCGTCAACACAACAGCCATCGACTAGGCGGTGCCAGCGGCGCCCTAGGGAGGTCTTCTCTATACAAGCACATTCACCGGTCGGCAGAGTTGTTCTCTATTGGCGGAGGCGCTGAAGAAGGAGGGTTTTCCCCTCACAAGAGTTGGGTTATTGGTGCGGATCAAGCAAAGGGAACTCGTTTGAGCAGCCAACCTCCAAGTGAGTTACTCGGTACTCAGAGCTGATTGGGCGATGTTCGATGACAGCCAGGGATGGAGTAAAGAATTAGTCGAACATTTTGTACAATTGTCTCTCCGATATTTACGACATATGCTTCCCAGACTAAAATACACAAGTCAACGGATTTTTCATGAACAAGTTAGTCTAAAAAACTAAATGATTGAATATACAGGGGAGGGAGGCCTTTAGCTCCAGAAACGCTTGTATTAATATTTACACCATTCCTTACGATACGAAACGGATATTAACGTTTAGAATTGCTTCCAGCACAGTAATATTGCATCGCAGTTAACTCAAAAGTTACCGATTAATTAATTTAATATTTGCGATCAATGCTGGCCATCGCTAAACTAGGAGATTTTAACTGGCGTGTCTAGTTTTGTACGAGATGACATTTTTAAGATTTTTGCCTTACTGAAGAAAGTTGGTCACTCATGCACGGGCACGAAAACTTGGGCACGGTATTCGCATGCTGTGTCACATTAATGTGCAAATACGTCACTACTTCATTCAGTTAATAAAGAAAAAACGAGTGGAGTCTCAGTGACTCAGCGAAGCTCGTTCAATAAATTTTCTTTACAATTAAGCATCAAAATTTCAGGATTTGTAATTTCAACGTATCATATTTCTTACAACAGTTTAGAAGCTTGAAATTTAGCTCATGGATGAGCATATTTTTCACTAATACACTCTTTTTTTATCACTACGCCATGACGGTTTCTAAATCAACGCTAAAAAATAGACAAGTATTAAATATGGCGGTCACTGACTGGAAGTGTATTTAGTAGGTCATGTCGAAAATTTTTTTGAAAGAAACATAGAAACGAATTCTGCTTTCCAAATAAGTTGTTCGTCATTATATAGAAGAATTCCTCCTGTATACATGGCTTCTCGAATAAACTGATCACCATTATATACATAAAATTTATGGTTATGAAGTATCAGAAATTTTCACTTGCATTATATCACCAAAAACCACAAGAATAACTCCCATAAACAGAACTTTACGAGTAGATTCCTCACGAAGAAAAAGCCTTAACACATTAAGTGCGGTTGCCTAGCCGGTGCAAATCTTTACTTTGTACATACAGTCACTAAAAGCTTTGGAAAAATTACAGAACCTAACCTGAGTGACCCACCGGTGGGTTACTTGGCACTTAACGGGTTAAGTACATTTAATTTATAGATGACTTCGTTGGGAAATTCATCGTATAAAATATAAAAAATTCTAATACTAATTACTTTTTGTTCAAGTTCATCGCGAGAAAATGATATAATACATTGGATCCCGAAAAACTTATGGCGACAAAATTCTCATGCACAGAGCTACGTGATGCTGCTGCTCATAAACCATACGAACGTTTGAGAGGAGAATTAGATCGTTGCCTGTGTTGGCATCCGTCCAAGTTGTCTATTATGTTTGTTGTGTTTGTTGTGCGCATTGTGGTTGTTGAGTTTGTTGGGTGTATTGTATTTGTTGTGATGTTGATTGTGTGCTGCATGCTGATTGTGTGAGTGTGAGTCTCTCGATCACGTCTGTTTGTTTTGCTGGTTCACTAAGGAAAAGTTCGAAGGCAGATGCCTGAGTAACCTCACTTCTTGCATTATAATGCAATGGATACCAATACGTACCCAGTAATGAAAATACTGGGATGCTGTATTTGGATTGTCTCGTTAATACTACCCAATCCGAATTTTATCGTCTGACCGGCGCTAATTTTCGTCAGCATTAACCGGTAATTATCGCCTTTTCTTACGATAAACCGATGATATCTTACGATATACCGGTAATTATTATCTGAAAAAGACTGTATTTTTATCGTCTTTTCCCTATGCTTGGGATGACGGTAGGAATAAGACTATAAAGACCGGTCAATATCGTCGGCGAACATTTTATCGTCTGAAAATACCTATAATTATCGGTAATAACGGTACTATTTCTATCGTCGTAAGTTCCTACTATAAACGATGATTATCACCGCAAATCGATGATTATCTCCGGTAAACCGACGAAAAAATTCGGATTGGGTAGTACGCTGTATCTGGATTACCGTGTAAATACTAGTATGCCGTACCTGAATTGCCGCGTAAATACTGATACTCTGTACCTGGGCAATGGTTGTACGAATAACACACTGGATACTCCGCACACAGTTCAAAAATAAATCTTCTCCAGATTGAATTTCCCTTTCATGTAATGATTACAGAGAGCCTCCTGCCATCACTGACTGGGGAGGGACACGACTAAGAGAAGGCAGAAACCACTGTCATTTTCGCGACAACGTATCAGTGTTGTCCATAATTACGAAAATTATAGTGTTTTTGTATGTTAGTCGTCAGACTATTATAGAGTTCAGGTCTCCAATGAATAAAGTCATTCTGCATGGCCTCGTAAAAATGAACGCGTGTGCAAGTGTAAGTTGTATAAACTTGGCCTAACTTTACTGTCGAATTAATGATTTACATTGATGATGGTTTCATCCACAGTTGTACAAGGAAACATTTAGAAATAATCGTTAACCTAACTATGATGTTACACTGGGAGCGTAAGTTTTAAATCAATATTTATTTCAGCATCTTCTGATAAACAATTTTCATATAAGAAAGTGATGTTTAAATTTTTTCTTGCAAGAATCAATAGAATTTGATGGTGATGAATTTCTACAGAATTTTATTTCATAACAGTTTTTAAGATGCAATTTATTTTACACTTATCTTGTTTAGCGAAGCAACATATGTTATGTAATTTTACAGCAACTCTCAGTTTCTGGACGTCATTTGATGTACAGTATATACCGCCTGTTTCGAGGCATGGGACTTGGGTACCAACCACGGCATGGGACTTGGGTACCAACCACGGCATGGGACTTGGGTACCAACCACGGCATGGGACTTTGATATCAACCCAAGAATGGGTCAAACGTCTCGTTTCTATTCCCTTATTCTATTCTTAAAGGAAGACATTTAGGGCGAACCCAAGGCACGTAAAATTCTCGTTCCAATATCCTCCAGATCGCCAATTTTATTCTCGCTAGCCGCAAGAAACGCTGTCACTCAGAGATGCTAAATCTCAAAACCTGACTCAAGCTCTCGATCCTGTCAAACTCGGCAAAAAATGCGGAGCAGCATCGACTTTGCAGCGTTGATGGACGGTAGAATGATGAATCTAGGTCTGAAAGCTGTCTTTATGCATGAATCCTGAGTTCTGTTCTACTGAAACCTGGATGGTTTATTCTTTGTATTAGGTTCTTTTCTACTGAAACCTGAATGGTTTATTCTTTCTCTCAAGTTTTGTTCTACTGAAACCTGAATGGTTTATTCTTGGTCTCAAGTTCTGGTCTACTGCATGAGACCTGAATGATTTATTCTTTGTTTCAAATTCTTGTCTACTGCATGAGTTCTGTATGTTTTTTCTTTGTTTCAAGTCCTGAAAATTTGAGTTAGCTTTTTTCCTTGACATTTACCTGACTGTCAAAGTCCTAGGTTTGATGCAAATATATTTCAGGGTTAATATGAACTGTTTGCCCATTTTTGACTCATGAGTCTCTTGATGACTGATGGAAGAGTTGCTCCTCCGTGCCAGAGTAAATCAATAGCCAAAATTTCGACTAAATTATCTATGGAATATCATTACTGGGAATTTTTCATCATGGTACAGTACAAAATCGTAACATAAAGGACAGATAATGAGTTTAAATATGCTCAGTTAGCCGTATTGTGAAAAATTAACAATCTTATAACTGTAATATGATACATAAGTAGTCTACTTCATTGAACAATTTGTACATCTATTTTAGTGCCAAATTGTGTTTTGGGTCCAGGCTGCTAACAGTCTAAGCCTCTAACTTTCCCTCACCGTTTATAAAATGTTCTCGAACAACTTCTGAACCCTGTGATGATGAAATAATTCATGCGTGTATTCAAATTAAATTCCACGTTGCCGGACGTCTTAAAAAATCATAATGAACAGTGACTAAAATCGGTCTAGCTGTCAGTGACACCGTATCTCTATACGTGTGACTGTATACTCGATCTATACGTATACTTTATACGTGTGATCGTAAGCTCTACACATGTGACCGTATGTTCTATACGTGTGACCGTATACTTTCTACGTGTGACCGCATACTTTCTACGTGTGAACGTATGCTCTACAATGCAGTTGAGTGACGCGAGAAATTTGAATAGAAAGCAGCATGAAGAATGACCATCGCCTGTTATCAACATTATAGGAATTTATTGGTCTGCTGAGGCAACGCTTGCAAGTAAATTCAAACTTTGAAATGAACCAACAACATAAACCAAAATTCTATTGCACACTAGAGACATTAATGGATGGACCTTTGTTATCTAGGCATAAATCTCATGCATCTTCTTTCTAGAGCTTTGCAAACAATATTCATTCAAATTAAACCTTCAAGGTTGAGCTAGTTACTAGCAATATGTTCCATTTTTTAGATTAATATCCACCCGCATCGGTGTAGTGAAAAACTGCAATTTTTGGCAAAGGTGTCGGTTACTGAACATACTTCTAGCATTTGCCCTCAAAATTGATTGTTGCAAACTCAATCAATTCATTTGTGTCTTGTCATCTAAGCCTCTCCGACTGCATGTGAACTCGCTTTCTTCGTAATTCTTTCCCAAAATGAATTTTTGCAGGCGGTGATAATAAGACTTTTCACCTCACCGCAACAAGACTTCCCTTTCCAGCCTCTGATTTCAGATCTCGGACGATTGCGAAATTTCCTCTACTTTCTACAACATCCAAAGCTCTTCTGTGTCATTAACTTTGTTCTAATTTTTCCAGGTGTTCAATCCTACACTCTTAATCTTCTTTCTCAAACTTGAACTGTTAAGTATATATAACTCAAATTCGAAGTTACTTTTTGTCATGATCATCCTCAAAAATTTCTATTCTTTCCATCGCTATTGTATTCCACGACACTATAAACTTTATTCCATTTTAGCGATTCACTGCCATTCAGGAGCTTTTAAGGAGCTAATTTCTTATTCCTCTCATTATAGTGTGAGACTTATGCATTTAAAACTTTTCTCACGTAGTAATAGCAATCCAAACTCAACTTCGTTCATATTTACTTGTTGCAAATTCTGCAGGAATTACTGTGTTATTCTACGCTAAAAATATCAACATACACAGCTTCAGTTTCTCAGCCCGAGTACTCAGGATCACATTTCCTAGCGCTAGTCCCATCCTAACAATGCTAATGAGCTCCAAATTAGCGTTCAGTAATTGTTCGAATGAGCGCTCAGATGCGCTATGAATTACGCTTGTCTTAATTTGTGATGTGATCTGTTTGTAAATAATAGCTCTCATATCTTCGTCAGTGCCTTCCATTTCTGTGCATTGACTTAAGCCTTTCCTAACGAATGTGTTTTATCTATCGTTTATTTAGACGATCTCCTATATTTAAGAGGGTTTTGTATTTAATTTTTCCCATATAACTTCGGTAGAACCTCTCACATTCGGAGAACTAGAACTTCATTCCCTCTGGAATCTCAGTGAAGTTTTTTCAGTGTCTGTCCTCATCTTTACGTACCTTGCTGACGTCACGCTCGCCAGAATTGTTGTTAGCTTGATTCTTTGAAGAGACATCGGCGCTTCATCTCTCTGAAGATCATAAATACAATCGAAAAATACGTAGGAAAGTGGACACTACTGGTCTTCGGCTTCGTACTTTATTATATTGTGTCCCTTGCTTCATTGTTTGTCATATTACGCACGGGATTAGCCTGAAAATATTTCATGCGTATACTGTCAGCCGTGTATTCCATGCAATAACTATAGGTTAATTGTGTCCTTGAAATCCTTGATCCACCGCTGTCGCAACATATAAATGTGACAGTTTTATAATCCCCTGCTTCCCAACCAAAAATACTTTCCATACTTCTATTCCCACGAGTGTCAATGTCTAAAATTTGTTTGCTTCTGACAACTGAAAATGTGTTACTTCTTGAAGATATTAATGAATGCATGTGCAAGAAAATCCCCTCGTACGTGAATCTCATTGTTTTATTAAAAACAAATTCAAAAAGCCTTTTACGAATACATGTAAGATTAACGTTTAAACTTCCTGTGAAAGGCCAGAACACCCAATTTACGAGCTTCATGAAGCTCCTCAAGCGCCCAAGCTACGAGCCTTCCTTCCAAGTCGTACCAAAGAGGACAGGAACAGTCGCTGGGAGCATCATAAAAAATCTTAAGATGTTAACGTAAAGAATTGAAAACCCGATTCTGTTTACTGTAGATTAATACTGTAGTGTGTGATGTATCGGAATCAAGTAGATTTATTTTTTTCATTTCCACCTATAGGCAATTTTTTCAACACGATAAACATACGAGGCCTTAGAACGAAGAAAATCCTTACAATTATGAATATTTTTGCATTATGAACAGAGGTAAATTAATTCAATGAATATTAATCCTGCACTTGTTAATATAATAATCATAATAATTAACCCTTCCACTAATTAGACGCGAAGACAGACGGCGTGTAAAAACATTTATCCCATCCTAATAATATTCATTATAGTTTTGTATCGTATTTTTATGTTTCCACAATGATTGTTATAGGTGGCCTACGCGAAGGAATATTTATACTAAAAAAATTAATTTTTCAGACAATGAATTTGAACGCACGCCATTCACATTCTAATAAGAATAAGTAGCATAGCTGATTATGACAGTTGTCCGTGAGAGAGGAAGTTCTAGCACTGCATCTTTATTACTATATTAGAACTCGATATTGTATACAAGCGTTTGATATGCATGCATATACAACCTGGATCCCTCAAGTCAATTTTACAATGCCTGTGTGAGGTAAATATAATCCCTGCAAACCGACCTCATAATCTGCATACTGATCCTTGCTTACTCTAACACCTTAAGCTGGGGAAATTTTCAGTTTGTGCAGCATACGAACGAAAAAATCTCTTCTAATGAGTACCTCTTTTACGATAAATCTTTCTTACGACAAAGTTGACTCGTCCCACCTGAGGTTGATGCTCCACTTGAAGTTGATGCTCCATCCGAAGTTGATGCTCCATCTGAAGTTGATGCTCCATCTGAAGTTGATGCTCCATCCGAAGTTGATGCTCCATCGAAGACTGATGCATCATCAGAGGTTAAGGTCGTTTAGAGACTCGAATACAAGGCACTGTGGATCTCCATATCTGTTATCAGTAGCTGGTCCAGACAAGTATGACGTGAGTCACAGGTCTTGAAATAACCGTTTTAAAAAATGTTTTAATTTCACTTCATTTCAGTCGACGTTCATTCTTAATTGTTATCTAATAAAACCTGAACCCTATTCTATGATAAATGATAATTTCTCTCAAATAAATAGATGCGCTGTTTTAGGTTTTCCACAGAAATCTGAAAATTTCCATGGCTTTATTAGTTCGAGAGCTGTATGTACATTCATTTTTAAGACAAACTAAAATTCTCACTCATAGTGCACGCTAATACCACCGAAAAATCTCATCGCTTGTGGAAGAATTCATGGTTGATGTGTGCAAGAACGCACATTTATTGCAAGCGCAATTCTGTCATAGAAACAGGCCCGTACAAATGCCGGACTGGCTAAAAATTGTAGGAGAAAACGCTGTGTCAACAAGTATGCCTCTGCATTGTCATGCATAATAGGAGACGACACAGTTATTGTTGCTGTCACAATAAAGTGACACAACAGTTGCCGTGTTACACCTTCATGTATGGCGTGCATTCAAGAATAAAAATTTACGCGGAAAGAGTAAGATGATCCTTACGAACGACAGATGCTCGTCGCTGTCGGTGACATCCAAACGCCGTCGGCAGGCTGCGTGTAGTGTACACGGAGGAGGGACAGGCTGCGTGTAGTGTACACGCAGGAGAGACAGGCAGCGTGTAGTGCGTGTGGACTCATACAGTTGTGCAGCTGCGTGCACCTACAAAATTCCCTAAAAAAATCATGGAAACGAGCTACCATAGCAAGAAACTCGCGCTCGTGCACACAGGTGTCACGACTACAATATGCAACAAGGACAATATTTACACGAGGTGCCGACAGTAAATATACGCTTTTTGTATTCTGTTGCTCGAAATTCTATGATTCTTTTGTTCAAGAGATTTTACATGCAGAACATATGAACAGGAATGCCCCTGATGTAGTTATTGTTTTTTAGTTATAATTTAACTGTACATACTCCTGGACAATTTTGCCCGTTTAGTTATCATGAATTTTTAGTCTATTTAACGTTCTACTAAAGGTTTGCAAGAAACTTAAGTTGTACAAAATATGAACATGTAAAGTTCGAAGAAACAGGAGTTCATTGAATTTATGAAGCTCAAATACTCTGATTCATTTATAATTTTGTTTTCAGTGTTCAACAGAGCACTTCAAATTACATTATTTTTATAAATTATGCTCTTTTGTCTTCATCACAAACTAATATTTTGCCTTGTGTTGAATAAAATACGTGCTGTTGGCGTATGAACACGAGTATTTTCCTGAAATACTTCCTATGATGTTTGACCTCAGTGACCAGTGTTATCAATTCTTCAGAATGACAATTCAACAAGTAGCCTTGATTCATAATGATTATGTAATTTCAACGTAAAAATGAATTTTTCAATGTTGGCTAATGAAACAGCTTTTATTGTTTATGATTACTATCGTATAAGAGTAATTTAAGTACATATAAGGCTGTCAGTGTGTATGTATATTCAATTGTTTGGTATTCTTCTCATTTCACTTTAACATCATACGCAACAGATAATTTCTTTGGATTTGAACTATAACGCCCAGCATATTAGAACGAATCATTCAAAAAATAGCAGTGTTCATAGAAAACTATCTAGTTTTGTTAAAAAACAATTTCTATAGCAGGGCAGACAGTCGTATTTTAAAATAGGAACTCTCTACCTAGCAGGGAAGCTTTCTAGTTTCTTGTTTAAAGGTTCTAGTGTAGATACATTTTATAAATATCTTAGGGCTATTAGCAATTATCAAAAGAATTACTTTGATTAACTACAGTTTAGAAAAATCACACTGAATCGTCAACAACTTGAATTAAGGAGAATACTGAAAAACTGAAAAATATGTTGTACCCTATCAGAACGACAAAATTCTTGTTCTTAAGGAAAAACTCATAAGCTAAGTCAAATTTACCCTGTGTGAAGAAGGTCTGCAGGTATCGTAAAAGTAGCCCAGCTGTTTAGAACGCACATCCACTCGCCCATTTTAAAAGGCCGCTGTCAGAAAGGCTTTTTGAATGTAGTGGAATTGATGCCAATGTTTCTGTTGGTGCCGATTGCCCAATGCATGTTCTGTGCATTTTTGTGCCGGCAAATTGAATGTTATGCAGCAGTGTTAATTTTAATTGATGATAAAAATCGAGAATATTTCAGTGTCGTGTTTGCAGCTCTTCAAAAAATTCTCCATGGAATTTGAACATGCGCTTGTTTTCGAGCGGCAGCGAAGAGACGAGGACGCACGGGTGTGTCCAATCAAAGCGGAGCCTGTGCAATTTTCCATCTATTAATGCTTTATCTTTGCTTCTGTACATGAGCTTTTCATTTCAATATTCATGGAGACCCAAACACCCAGCGTTGAACATAACTTCATTTCTGCAGCACTTGTGAACTCATTTCTATATTGATGAAGCTGGCGTTTTTGAGGGAGTGCACAGACTTGTTCGGAAAGAGGGAGATGGATATGTTCTAATTAAACCTCGGAATACAAAAGTTTCTGTTCGAAGAGTAATCATTTTACGATTTTACGCAACGTATCGCTCGCTTTTATTTTTATTTTTGTTGACAGGACCCCCTGCAATTACCATGTTTTAATTATTTATGTTCTTTGAGTTATGCATCTCCTTTGAAATTTCCTGATCTTGAGGCTTTCTCAGGGAGAAATATTTTCTTAATATGTTCACGAAGCATAACTTCCTGGTTCCCCCAATGGCCTGAAATTAATAAGTTTTCATTTATTTCGAGTCAAATATGAATCATTTGAAACACTACATCAACCCTAAGGAATTATTTCAAATAATACTTGCTTATGCGCATACGCGAAGTATTTTGATGATATTGACACTTATAGTAAAATGCTCTTCAGTCCATATATGCAGCCATAATTTAAGACCACTTCAAATTTTGCTCAAAAACTCGTAAAGTGAAAAACATCTTCAATAAAATTCCGTAACTCATCATCATAATAGAAGCAAGTAGGAACTGATGATGCTTATAGTGACACTTTAAATAAGTATCATAGTTTACTGACTTACGATACCCCAAAACCTGGATCCGCTTAAGAATTCATAATAAAAAGTCATTTTCGGTCAAAGTCTGAGATGTAATGAATTTTCCCCTTCATTTGGTGCAAAGTTCCTGGTTTAGGTTTCTGGTTCTAGTTGAAAGTTCAGTCAATGTGTCAATCGAAAAAGTTACTTCAAACTCATTCGTACTAACACATTTATAAGGAAGTGTTCAACGTAATTCATTGTGAAGAATTTACTTTACACAATTAATGCCTGCATATTTTCAGATTATGTATTATTTCATGATCTCTAGAGTGTAGTAAATGTTAACAATAAAACTGAATTGTCCATGTTTTTATAGGGTAATGTTTTGTAACTGTCTGTCGCGACTTGTAGGTAGTCCAGTGCTGGGCCGGTATTAGGGTGGTGCTTATTATGACCTAACTTTTTATGTGTTGAATTCGTAGTGTCCTAGGGTCTAAATTGGGGCCTTTGGGTGTGGAAATAAAACATAGAAAGTTACAGAGAAATTTGCCAATCGTTCGAACAGCACTGGCAAATTCAAATATATCTATTTCAATTGGCCAGCGTTGTTCGAAGAATTGTCTGATCGCTTTAATAATTCAGATACAGTTTTTGAACCAAAAAAAGAACGTTTGAAACCTTTGGGATCCTTTGAATTTATGAAAAAATAAATAAGAACCCCCTATCCGGTATATTACAGTGCTGTGCCAGGTATTCCAGTGCTGTTCCCAGGTATTCCAGTGCTGTGCCAGGTATTCCAGTGCTGTGCCAGGTATTCCAGTGCTGTTCCCAGGTATTCCAGTGCTGTGCCAGGTATTCCAGTGCTGTGCCAGGTATTCCAGTGCTGTTCCCAGGTATTCCAGTGCTGTGCCAGGTATGCCAATGCTGTGCCAGGTATTCCAGTGCTGCTCCCAGGTATTCCAGTGCTGTTCCCAGGTATTCCAGTGCTGTGCCAGGTATTCCAGTGCTGCTCCCAGGTATTCCAGTGCTGTTCCCAGGTATTCCAGTGCTGTGGCCAAGTATTCCAGTGCTGTGGCCATGTATTCCAGTGCTGTGGTGCGCCATGGTAAAGATCTGCCAGCGGAAGAAGAGGCGGACCGAGATGAAGTCTAACAGCCTCTAATGAGGGCATCTGGACACACCGACTCTCGCTAGCTGAACCTTTGTGAAACTTCTTTCTGTGTGACGGACTATTTTTCATTTTTAGTGTCATTATTATTTGTCTTATTTCTGGGGTAATAAGCTGAACAACGTCCAATAATTTGGTCGGCTGTCACTTTGAGTCTCCATTTCCTGTGCAGACGACGATCTGTGATCCTGCTTCATCGAGGATCTGATTACAAAAGCGAAAATAAATTCGAATGTGTGTTCAAATTTCTGGAATTTCTGTACATTTCAACATGAGCCACAATGAGAAACTTTGAGCAGAGTCGTCAACATTTGATTTTGGCCTCTTTTATATGTGACATGGCTAGAAATTTATTGAATACCTTGGAAAAACAATATGTATTTTATTACGCTAAAGAATTGTATACAAATATGAAGCTGCTCTCATCGCGTAGGGTTTTAATTTTTAAATGCTTCATCAGGCCTCCCACAAAGTCTAATTAGCTTTGTTAGGGATGTACAAATTAAACCTAGCGTGATTTACAAATTAGACGTAGCATAATTTTCGTATCAGACTCCGAAAGATTAACAATTTAGACATACCATGATTCAAAAATTAGACGTGGCATGATTTATAAATTAGGCGTAGTTTGATTTACAAATTAGACGTGGCATGATTTACAAATTAGACGTGGCATGATATAATATACAAACTGAACGTGGCATGATTTATAAATTAAACGTGGCATGATATACAAACTAAACGTGGCATGATTTACAAATCAGACATGGCATGATTTATATATTAGAATTTCAACTTCTCAAAAAGCAGTGATCAGAAAAATTAAACTGGTCTTAATTACTCATGGCAATCTGTAAGAGTTCACTATAAACATCACGAGTTCAAAGCATTTGAAAAAATTTCAAAAGTAGAGTAGAATGTTTTCTTAATGTGATAAAAAATTGTAATAGTGAAAATAAGATGTTACCTCCCACCCTGTACTCTGGGAATACATTAGTTCTTTCAACTAGTAAAATTAAGTTGAAACTCAAAAATGAAAACAACAGTAAACGTTCACTTGCATCTCACTAATTTATTAATATTGATATTTGTAAGTTTGTACCCGTAACCAGAAATATGAAAACACTGTGTCAATAGGTACGAGAAGCTTATTGACTATCACAAAATTAACAACTTCCAATGCCAATAACATGGATTTTTAAATTAAATAGCTGCACATTAGGTAGAAATTTTCAAGAAGAAATTCATATTCCTTTCCAACTGTCAAAGTAACATCACTTTTCTCAACTCATACACGTGAGTAAATTCTTCAGATTTCTATGTATAATTTTATTGCATATATACAAATTCATTATAATTTATCGTTCCCATATTTGTGAATAGAAAGTGTCAAGCGAGTCATGATAGAGTCATGATACACATGCTTTAAACTAAATGCGAATTCTAACGGATCTTGTTTCAAGTTCTACATTCTGAAAATATAACATATGGTTACTCAATGGATGACAAACCTCTGAATTTCAGAAGAAGAATAACAGTTTTACCAGCTCACCATACAAGCCATGTGCATGATACACGCACGAAGGCACCCACAAGAACAGCTGGCCACGAAATTATTCGTATAATCACCAATATTCAATACTTTCATTAATTTCTAAGAATTTAATGCTCGTATACAACAGTGTACACAGTACACTACAGTACGTTACAGTACACTACAGTACACCACAGTACACCACAGTACACTACAGTACACCACCTCAAGCCTCAACGTGTCATCGTCTTTAACATGAGCTCGTCTCAAACCCTCACGGCTACTCGCACCTCTCAAAGCTCCACTCTTCCCTCTCTCTCTCTTCCCCTCTATATCCTTCTCTTTCTTCCCTCTTTTACTCTCTATATCCCCTCTCTCTCTCTTTTCCTCTTTCTTTTTCCCTCTTTTTCCCCTCTCTTTGCTTCTGTCTCGTTCCCTTTCTCTCACTTTCTTCCCTCTATCTTTCCTCTTTCTGAGTTACTGTCTGTCGTCGAGTCTCGCAGTGAAGGATACGCTGTTTTTCATATAGTCCTAAACACTAACAAAAGCATTAACTCCTAAAGTACAGTTGATATTTATAAAATCTAAATGGAATGGCATTTCTATCTACGAACGATAGCATCGATGGGGTATGAGTCATATGACTCTCCGGAGCTTTGGTTAGATGTCAAACTGAATCAAAAAACTTGAAGGAAAGTCTAAAGGGACCACTCACATTCGTAGTGTTGAAGAACACGGAAGAGTTTTCAGTTCACAGCAAAGCTAATCAAAAACTGACGAAAACGAAAGTAAATCTATGAGGAGATTCTTCTACAACTGGAACTTCTCGATAAATATTTTCCACTACATACTATTTTGGCTTCAGTTTTGCTGGAAGAATTTTAATGCTTCACTTGAATCAGCCAAGAAGAGTTCATTTCGATCGTTCCTAAAATGTCAACAAGCGCATGCAAGAAGATCGTTAAATACTACTGAAGAAGATTTGAGGATGTTAGGCAGAACAAAGGTTATGCCACTAAATACTAGTGAAATGTGGTGATTTAACTCAATAGTAAATAAAAGTTGATTGAAAACAATATTCTTAAATTTTCTTCGGTGCATATGCAGGGTGGGCCAGAAAGGATGCCCCATTAAAGAACTTTTATAACTCAAAAACTATTTGGGATAAAACATAAAACTTTATGTCAAAACATTTATTAGATTTGTGAATTTTATTTATCAATAACATTTAATTATGTAGCCTAGATACACAACCGCATATAGGTTAACAGTACAAGGATATTAGACCCTGTTTGTTCGCAATGCATTCTGAAGAAACACGAATCGCTTTCGTTAAGCAGTTTTATGAAAATGGATCATCTTTTGTGAGAGCACGGAGAGCTTTCACAGTTACTTTTGGAATGAATCTTCAAGCTGATCGCAAAACCCTGAGAAGATGGATAAGAACATTTGAAAGCACTGGTTCGTTATCTAACAATGAACCACCTTGTCGAAACCGCTCATTTCGAAATGCATAAACATTGATAGAGTGTCGCTAAGTCTTCATGTGGATGGCACAGTCTCGACAAGAAAACGTTCAATACAACTGAACATCAGTAGATCATCGCTGAGAAGAATTCTGAAAAAATATCTTAAATTATTTTCTTACAAATTGCAACTAACCCAACAATTAAATGATACAGATTATGCATCAAGGTCGCAATTTTCACGTGAAATGTTGAATATCATAAGAGATAACACTGATGTCCTTAAAAATTTAGTAATGAGTGACGAGGCCCATTTTCATCTTTCATGATATGTGAACAAACAAAATTGTCGCATCTGGGCGCAGCAACAACCTAAACAATTCGTTGAAAAGCCTTGGCATTCGCAGAAAGTTACTGTCTGGTGTATTAACAACGTTCATGAGAATGTAAATACAAAATTTTATCTATACACAGAGGTTAAAAATCTAATGTGTGAAATATTTTGGTTCCTCACTTTATATCACATTTCGGACTCAATACGGTGGTCGCAACTGACGAACGTGTATGGATACTAAGAGGGTTGCTTTCAGTATTGTTTATTGAATTTAATAAAATAAAATAGGTCCATTTATAGGTAGCTACCCAAGTCTCATGCCGCCTAAGGAAAAGGCATCAATCACGCACGTGCACCTCGATTACACACAAACGTTTAACACGTGCAAACACCTTAACCATGCGCAGACATTTCAGTCACGCACATGCACCTTAATCATCTACAGGTCCCAATATTAAATATAGATATGGAATCCATACTTTATAGTGCTGGGGATATTGTTGCCATTCAAATATGTACCTCCTCTATTCTGTATTAACATCGGTCTGTCAATAGATACATATAAGTACCTAGGGGTTTTCCGAATACCCAACAAAAATTGGACGGAATAAATATAATGTGACACCAATCAATAAGACAATGCACCAAACAAAACGAAAAAAGCTTTCAACAATTTTCGCATAGCGCAAGACACTACACCCAGGTATAAATAAATGCATTAATGCACAGCGGCGTTCATTATATACATAGAATAGAATAGAATGAGGCTATAGGAACGAACCTTCTGGCCCATTCTTGGGTCGGATAATTACTTCGATAATTATTCAGTTGTTTTCCCAAGTCCCATGCCGTATTTCTAGCCCCGTCAACCATGTCGGCAGCGGGATTCGAACCCGGGTCTTCCCTCTCGAAAGCAGATTCGCTGACCAGTCGACCAAGCTGGTGATAGGGTTGATAATAGGAAATAGATTGTTTAAAATGAATCATCTTTACCAAATTATAACTCCGTTCCAACTGTCGGTATTTATGTGAAATGCCGACATTGTGCACATTCTAAGAGGGACATGACATAACACAGAGTCTGGTATACGATCTTACATGATTTTGAAGATCAAGATCACTTACACGAATACAAACCTTTCTTGCATTGACATTAATTGTTTTTCAGAGTCCACCTTGTTAGAGAATGCGATTAAAACCAAATCGCATCACAATTTTGATCTGCAAGCATGAGATTTTGTCTTGATAGCTCGTCTTTTTTGATGACATGTCTGCATGGCTGCAGCTGGACGAACAGGACTGCCCGCTGCTCGAGTTAACTCAGCTGAAATACTGAAGCTGTTTGTGCACACGCAGCATGAAGGGCGTTTGCAAAAGAGCTGAAGGCTCAGTCGGTGTCCATGGATGTCGATGTGCAGGTGATGTCAACACTTGAAGTGCTCCATAATCCCAACGACAGCAGATGTGTTCTCTCCTGAACTGTTTGCCCCACATCCCACGCTGCTGGAATCTCCACCTTGCACATACACTTTTGTTGATTCTCTAGTTCAGATTCATACGTGTGTGTGCACAGAATTTTCAACCGGAGCCAAGATGCATAAGATGAATGATACCTTAGATATTTGTTTCGCGGAATCTGAGTGGAAATTGTATAAGAACTCACATGATTTACTGAAGAAGGCTCTAAGCCTTCTTCTAAAGTAGAAAAAAATAAAAACAGTTTAAGAGATATGAAAATGTTCCACTCGTGAGGTAAGTTATTGATATGAATTGTTTGTGTTGGCTTATAAGTATCACATAGCCTTTCAAATAATTTCTATGCTCTCTATGATATACACATAGCCCCTCTTTGACGTCAGTCTGGACAGGCAGACTGTTGGTTCTCGGAAACAACAAGCAGGGAACTGAGAGCACACTTAAGCTGGAAATTTACTTGACCAGCCCTACAAACTTCATTCACATTTATACACATAATAAAATTATTCTAGTATGGCGCTCATATTATTTCAGGTTTTCTGTTATGACAATGTGTAGTCGTGTGCGAGCATCAACGCGTATGACAGAGCCTTTGATACTGAGATTCCATTTGAACCACAATTAAAATGGTAGATTCCGCATCAGCTATCACAAGATGAATAAATCCAAGTCTATGGTCATCATCCTGCATACAATAGCTCCAATTATCAAAACTGCAATAAAAAATAATACTGAAATTTTAAGAATAATTCTTATTCACTGAATTAGTGAATATGATGTCACTAATTTGCGTAGTTAGATCAAGAGACTCGTCGATTAGTGTTTTGCTGAGAGACTGTGAGGACACAGAGACGTGTTTCGTATATTCAAGTATTGTAGCATTGCTAACCATCCACAGAACAGAAGTCATGAAGCATGTAAGAGGTCAGCAAATCAGGTACGAAGTATTCCCTAGCTAGAGACATATTTTTATCAATTACATATAATGATTCTAGCACCAACGTTATGCTACGTTAGATGCAGAATCCAATTTTTGTAATACATACAAAAATTACAAACATAATACGTATGGCAAGTGAAAGTTCCGTGGTGCAAAAAAATCGACCTTATTTTTACAACTCATACTTTGAAAAATCATTTCACTGAAGTCATAAATTCAGCATCAGCGTCACCAGAAAAGCGTCTCTTCCTCGCGTCACTCGCCACAAATTGGTCGTAAAAACTTGGAGTTGCCAATTTTTTGTCACCCAGTGAACTCCAAATTATAATTGCAGACGAGAACAAAGGAAATCAAACTCGCTTTCCAGTGCTCTGGGAAATGTCAAGCAAAAGTGCACGTTGTTTGAAGGCTCAGAAAATCAGTTTTTGACTCTGGTGATCACGTTGTGTATTTTCCAGGAAATGGCAACATTTAGCTTTAAAAATGAAGGAGAGTTAATTCCTCCATCAAATTTCTCAGCAAAATTAAATAGCGTCTTAGTACCGGCTGACTGCAGCAACCAAATCCAAAAATGAACTTAGGTTAGACTACGTAATTTAGGTACATTGGGTACACCTTTGCCCAGCGTATGACCCTAAAATTCGACTATAAATCCACAATGTCGTAATGAACCACTGGTGTTGTTATGGACCCTGTATATTGAACTCTAAACTCTTTTGTTTCCTAGTTCATAATTGCATAAAAGTTATAAATCTGTCAATAACATATTTGACGTTTCCTGGGTGGCGTATGCCACAGACTAGCTTCAATATTATCAATAGACACACACTTGTATCTTATAAACTTGGATGCTGTGAGCTTTGTTGATATTTTCAAAGTTTTGTGGCAGTCACGAAATTTAACTTAATGGCAAGTAGAATTCAACAATTCACAGTAATTTAATCGATTTCGAAATGAATTTTTTGTATCATTCGGTATTCCAAAAAAAAATAAATTGCTAGCAGTAATTTTTTTCAATTTCCAGACAACTCTCTTACTCCTGCGAATTCCTTTAAAACTTAACAAATAAAGAGACTGTCGTTCGTTTTCCCTTGTCCTCGAGCGACTTTCAATAAGACCAGTTGACCAGAAGAGAAAGACAGCGATGTTGTGGGTGCATGAATAAGTCATGAATGTTATGAACAGTCGCGCTCAAACCCACAACATTTGCCCTGCATTATGACAACGCAGCTCGTGACTGCCCGGATAAAGGCGTGCTCGATATTACGAGAAAGCCTTCATTTTTCGAACATAAAGAGCACAATGTTTGTGGGCGCGACATCACTCGTAGCTATACCATTACACGCTTGACTGAGGTCATGTCCTCATGGCGGGCACTTAACTCTTATTACACGGTCGCAGTACAGGCTAATGCCATCCTAACGAGAATTAAAAGCCTATCTGCACAAATAAAAATCGCTCTGACATCATCCGGAATAATTTGAACATGCGCTCGATTTCATTAGAAAATGGCAGGCGAGTCATTGATGTTCGAATCGTGATTTAGTGCCCGCATTGAATTTATCTATTGATAAAACATGGTTCCGAAACTGGCTATGATTTACGAGCGTTGATTATTTGGACAGGCAATCTATGGAGTCGTACTACAGAGCCATGATCACACGCAGGCGTCTGGGTTGATTTTACTTATACGTCTCAGGATAATTTAAATCAACGCGCAACATTGAACAAAAACGCGTATAAAAGTCTTCTAAGTATATATCATGCACGCTCATTATTGTAGTACTAGTTAAATTCACCATGTAGACGAAACACGTATTGACAGTGTTAATGATATAAACATTTTAGCAATAAATCTCTACATTTCATTTACAAAATTAACTTCTACAGAGAACCTATCACTTTTCCATGTCAGCATCGTGTTTGTATTAATACCAAACTGGAGTTACAGCGTTCGACTGTCTTAGTCTTGCGTGTCCGGACAGTGTAGACGAAAATATTGTTGTTGTGTTGAGTTGTTCTAAATACGGCATACATGATCCTACATTGTACGACAACTCCCACTATCATATTCCCACAAAATGGTGTATGTATTATTACTGTAAATTAAAAAGAAAACTTGTTCAATTCAGTAATTGTCTTCCATATCGAAGAATTTGAAGTTGCGTAACGGGTGAATATGAACCCATATTCAATAAGAACCCAAGGGTTGTGTTGACAGACATCACCAAAGGCTTGGATACTCAAGGTTTCAGCGTAAGTATTCATACAATTCAACTTTGTTCAAACAGGAATACCTTACATGGACATAGACCACGACAGACAACTCTTCATAAGTCCTATCATATTTCAGAAAGCTTACATTTTGCTAAAACATTCTTGGATAAATGAAATTTCTGCTGGTAACTAGTACTGTGAAGTGATGAAACAAAAATTGAGTCATTAGGAAACAACTACGACAATACAGACAATATATGGCGTCAAAAAGGTGAGGCTTTTCTCCCCAAAAATACAGTGCGAAAAGTTAAACATTGATGAGTTTGCAAGATGTTTTTCAAGTTGTTTCAAGTCAAGTGGGACTGGTAATTAAAATTTCAATCAAACGAGTAATGAAATCTGATGGCTCCACTAAGACACTGAATGAAAACCTCAAGTCATCGTTGCAAAATCTTTGGCTCGGTCGATGGTTTGAAATTCAGCACGATAATAGCCCCAAACCTACTTCTGAATCTGTGACTGTATGCCTTCAGAAAAATAAAACTATAGTTTCTTATGGCCATCGACGAGTCCTGACTTAAACCCACTTGAAAATCTATGCCCAGAATTAAAAGTTCCAATACAACGTCAGGCTCCGCAAAACTTTCAAGAATAATTATATATAGTCATTGAAGAATAGAATAATGAATCAGCATAAATAGGTTGAACTTTAATTGAAAAACATCAAAATCGTTTGTTGGGAGTTATCAAGATAAATGGTTTTGCGATTGAATATTGATATTGCTATGTTTCCTTGTTCTATCTGTACGAATATTTTTGTCAATTCAGTTTTTCGATGATGTTTTTCCTGAATTTGTTGAATTAAATTTGTCGTTTTGAACAGTGAATTTGAAAATCATTTTCATATGCTGAATGACATGTAAGAAACTTCGAATCATACGAGCATTAAATTCTAAGAAATTACTAAAAGTATTGAACATTGGTGGTTGTATGAATATTTCCATCAATAATTGTAGCACTAGCACCTGATGTAGCAGCGGGCACATTAAAAATAATTGTATCACCAGCACCTGATGTAGCAGCGGGCACATTGAAAATAATTGTAGCACTAGCACCTGATGTAGCAGCAGTCACATTGAAAATAATTGTAGCACTAGCACCTGATGTAGCAGCGGTCACATTGAAAATAATTGTAGCACTAGCACCTGATGTAGCAGCGGTCACATTGAAAATAATTGTAGCACTAGCACCTGATGTAGCAGCGGTCACATTGAAAATAATTGTATCACTAGCACCTGATGTAGCAGCGGTCACATTGAAAATAATTGTATCACCAGCACCTGATGTAGCAGCGGGCACATTGAAAATAATTGTAGCACTAGCACCTGATGTAGCAGCGGGCACATTGAAAATAATTGTATCACCAGCACCTGATGTAGCAGCGGTCACATTGAAAATAATTGTATCACCAGCACCTGATGTAGCAGCGGTCACATTGAAAATAATTGTATCACCAGCACCTGATGTAGCAGCGGGCACATTGAAAATAATTGTAGCACTAGCACCTGATGTAGCAGCGGGCACATTGAAAATAATTGTATCACCAGCACCTGATGTAGCAGCGGGCACATTGAAAATAATTGTAGCACTAGCACCTGATGTAGCAGTGGGCACATTGAAAATATTCCTAACATTCTTAAATATACGTTCTACACTGCAGTTGTGCTCACGAGGCATTCTGTGCAGAGGGCATGGGTTTATTATTATGAATAATCAACTCATCAATTATGAACTATTCCTGCGAACATATTTTCCCTAAACATTCGCAGTCAGTGTTTAAAAACAAATTATCGTATTCACCTATACAGTCGTAAATGTATCTACTTTACTCCATTAAAATAACATTTAACAGCTTTAACGCTCTGAATTTTGTTTTTAATCATCACAATTAACTGGCAGATGTACAGCACAATCAATGAATAACAAATATCTCATTTACTCGTGCTAAATGACCTTTAACTCGGATACACACAACTGTTCCTCTTTGTTTCTGGACCGACAGCCACACTGTCCACCCACGGCCACGATAAGGAGTCTCATTAATTACTGTGACAACACGCGTGCAAAGCGATTAGCAGCACCGCTTGTCCCTGCCGTCCCGCCTCTGCATTATTATAATCCTCTGCTTGACTAATTAGTCTCACACGGCCACTCATTAATTACGAGCACAAAATAATTATTTATCACAATCACTCGCAAATACGCTTATAGGCGCATAATAATTGAGCTAGCACGCAAAAAGCTTGTCTCTTTCAATCGCGGTTCCGATTTGTAGGGAACGAGTTTTGTGATGGTAGGAATAACTCAAAAAACTCGTCCTACGTTTGGTTGGTGTGCCAAATATAGTTCTAACGAAGTGGTGTTAAACGTAGGATTATTCCTACGTTTAGCATCACCAATTATCAAGCGATGGAATATGATATTATTGTTTGGTAAGAATGAGTTGTTAATATGTTTAATAATACAAAGAGTGCCATCGTTATGGAATGTTCCCATAATAACAAAAGTTATCTTATATTTTTATTTCTACTTTCACCAGATGTCAACACCCTGAATACCCTAAAAAAAGCCTTCAGATTCAGAAGAGCTCAATTGACCTGCAGGTGGCGCTGACGTGGAGATTAGAATTTCTACTTTCTTTTCTTTTTAGCGAAAAATCGGTGTCCTCATAGCGGGAATTTCACCAAAAATAAGCAAACCCAAAAAGTTCTGCCTTATTTTGCTGTTAATTTACTGGACTTGTGCAGTGTTGGCGCGTGAGGAAGCAAGGATATGACCGCTACAAAATGATTCAAATGAAAGTCTTCCCGTGTGAGGAACTGCGGGCAGTGCTGTGATAACTCTCATCACACATTAAAGTCGTACACCAAATGCACATCCAGTACGTGAATACGAGTATACAGGATACGGCAACATAACTTCTTTTTTTTCGAAGCAAAGCGCTTTAAAATAAGGAAGTCATGTTGCCGCACCCTATATGTCCTGTATTGCAGAAATGTGTAACAGTTTATATTTAAATTTGCGTTATAGTTAGAGCTCCTCTAGATATAAGTGTTGAACTTTATTAAAGGCTTATATGAACATACAGTCATACGTTGCATTATGATTGACAGAATGCGTTTCCTCAGTTCAGACGCTTGCTGGTTGGTCTAATTTTAACGTAGATCGAACTCTCTAAGTACAAAGTGAACAAATGAAAGGGAAATACTTTCATGATTTGTTTTTTGCACAATTTTAATAAAAAGAGAAGAGCGAAGAAATCCATTTGCAGCTCTAACATTTCATTGACTAGGATTGACACAGAGCGTTAAAAATGTTTTTTACAAAATTAACTTTTAGACCCTCTGATATTTCCTTCTGTTCTGCAAGCTGCACGACTGTGTGATGCTGCCAGTAAGTTGCTATAAAGCGTCTTTTAGACTCAAAAGACAATGGAAAGTAATGAATCTTGTGAAAAAGAGTCTAAACATTCATGGCAGACACTTTGGGTGGAACAAACACGGTCAACTTGAGCTTAAATATTGCACATTTTACAAAAAACTATGAATCAATCACCGACGCTTTTTCTCTACTTTCAGTTTCCTCATTAACAAAAGAACAGAACCCGCTATTTGAATGTTAATAACTTGCTAACTAACTTGCCTGACATTTATACTGCACGAGTTTCAATAACTTTTTATGATAAATCAAGTCAGTAATTAGTCCTTTCCGTAGAGTTGTGAAATATTTTGTGAGCGTTTCAAGCTGCTAGATGGAGAAACAATTATTTACTCTGCTTCATTGTTCTCCATATATAAAGTAATACAATTTTGCACGAAATTAGCCCATGCAATTTATTTCAATGGTCCTGAAGTCGTCAGATTTTCGAGTTGACTGTCCAAGTCAAAAAAAAACATATCATTTTACAATCTAAGAGTCTAGAATCTAAGAAATTTGTAGTCTACAACCCTCGGTTCTGACTTTAAACATTGTTGACGCCTGAATCTTCGGACTTCCGACTCCAAAAAACAACGTTTAATTCTTAACTCCTTCAGCCTTCAAACAACTGTTCCAAAGCTGTGCATTTCTGCATCCCTCACAGTATGCAATAAAAGCTATAAAGACTAGCAATATATAGGTTCTATAGTTTTTATAGTTGCATCAGTCTAACTCTCCTAGTGCCTGAGATCATTGCCTCTATTATAATTATTATATTCTTAGTTTAACAAATCATTGCCTCCAACGAAAAGATGGTTGGGAGCGTAGGTGGTAGCTGATGTTGGGTATCTACAATTCTGGGAACTGAAGTGGAGAAAGTTCGTAGATTATTTCAGAATTATTGTGGTGTCATGACATAGAGAGCGAATTAGGAGAATTAGAAGAATTAGGAGAATTAAAGTGACCTGCACAAGTCTGGTTTCAGTGTGCAATGACTGTTCTCTGTATGAAACCCGATAGGATGAGCTTGTAATACTGTTCATTCAAATAATTCAAATAAGAAAGTAAAAAGTAAAAAATGACCCGTTCAATACATTAATACTGAACAGAACTCATAGACGAGTATGTGTATCAAAGTTTGACTAGTATTTTTGCAAAATATTGTATATTTTTGTATAATATTGTCTTTTTTATATACCACTACAACATAATTTGCATACTTGTACGTGACACGCGCTTCACACGATTTTTTAGGTAAAACTTGTCATTTTATGAAATCTAAAGTAACACATACTTGGCACGTTAAATAACTTATAATGAAATTAAACGTAGAAGTAAACATACGCATATCAACAAAGCATCACCCAAATAAACAATTAACACCATGTAAGCAGAGACCGAGCCGTCTAAGAAATCTCCAGAAGCTGCACGACAGTTAGGACGATAATTAATCGGTGGCAGTCAGGCGGAGCTGGAGTCTGTTCTATTTACTACACGTGTAGTCAACTTGTAGTTGCCGAGCCCGTGTGGGAGATAAAGGAACTGACGGCGATGTAACTGGTGTGGACGCATCATAAGGTCCAGGTTGCGGCGTGAAGAACAGAGCAAGAATAACAGAAAGAAACGTTTGGCTGTCACAAAACAGACATCAGATCGTTTATTGTTGGCTAATTCTTGACGATAACTTGAACGAGCAGATAATGAGTCATCGGTTACACACCTATGCTGGCTAAATAATGGGGATTTCTTCGCCCTATAAACCGGTCTATATTATAAGAAAATTGCAATTAAGCATGAAAACCATTTGAATTTATTACACTGAATGATATGAGCTATTTTTCTGCAATGCGTGTGATATGTACAAGTTATTCTCTTTCGGAAGTTAATATTAAAGTATGAGTCTTGGTCTGATGTAAGTTAAGCTAAACTTAATTATAAATCTGTTATGCTAGTAACATTATTTTTAAAACAAGCTTAGCAACATATCAGCTCTACACAATCAGCTCATAACAACTGTCATGCACAGGGTGTCTAACAAAAAAATAGAACCCGCTTTTCGAATGTTAATAACTTGCTAACTAATTATCCGATTTAAATTTTCTCTTTTCGGTTCGATGCAGAAGAAAGTTTTCTGTTAAAACGATGAAAGAATGTCTTCATGACCATGGCACTGTAGCTACTGAAGGTGTGGAGAGCAGGACTTAAAAGAAGAGATAACTAATGAATTCAAAGCTGTCAACGAAGATTCAAGGATTTTTTGACGCGTGATGAAAAAAATGAAGGGAAAAATTCAAAGGTGCATTACGAGAAATGGTCTACAATTTGGAATTAGATAACACACTTTCGTACTTTCAACTCTTTGGTAACCCTTTAATTATCCGGTGATATTACAGAAAAATTCTCAGAGTGCTGAGAAAAATTTTGCGCATAGAAATTCACGTTTGAAATGCTCGAATTTAAATAAATTTCCAACGCGTTACTCGCTTCATTTATTCAAAAGAAATATGAACGATAATACTAACTGACAATTGACTGGGAATTGGAAGAAATAGTATCACTGATATGGTGCGTATTACTGATATGATGCCTATTACTGATATGATGCGTATCACTGATATGATGCGTATCACTGATATGATGCGTATCACTGATATGAGGCGTATCACTGATATGAGGCTTATCACTGATATGAGGCGTATCACAGATGTGATGCAGATCACTGATATGAGGCGTATCACTGATATGATGCGTATCACTGATATGAGGCGTATCACTGATATGAGGCGTATCAATGATAAGGCGTATCACTGATATGATGCGTATCACTGATATGATGCGTATCACTGATATGAGGCGTATCACTGATATGAGGCGAATCACTGATATGATGCATATCACTGATAATATTTCTTCCAGTTGTAATCAATTATTAGCTTGCAGAATAATACCCTCAACATTTCCTGGCCTACAATGATATCACTGTAATTTTTGGAAAAGCACGCGGTCAAGAACATCTAATACCCTGAAAATTAAAGAAAAATGTAGATTTACTCATCATTTCAGAGCGATGCGTTGGGAATAGAATAGAATAGAATGAGGCTATAGGAACGAACCTTCTGGCCCATTCTTGGGTCGGATAATTACTTCGATAATTATTCGGTTGTTTACCCAAGTCCCATGCCGTATTTCTAGCCGCATCAACCATGTCGGCAGCGGGATTCGAACCCGGGTCTTCCCGCTCGA